>MSTJ01000075.1:0-53507 GCA_001956345.1 Ramalina peruviana
AGCGGGGAAAGGGAAGGGAATGGAGGGTCGTGAGCACCTTCAAGGTATTGAGCAAGCGGTGATTGCTCGAATATCACTGCTTGCATTGTTCCCCTTATAGTCGCATCAAGGGCGAGCGTGCTCCACAGCTTGTTGTCTGCGAGGTTGGACCCAGTAGGCCAAGCGAAAGTTGGATTCGTCGTTCTTTATCCTGTTTTTGCGTGCTTTGCCGCAGATTCACACCCATTCCTGGCCTCGAAAGGTTGGCCTCGAAAGGTTGGCCTGGCCATGCATAATATGCTTGTCGGGCGAATGATGCGATCGATTTCGGCATGGGCTCGAAGCTTGGTGAAACGCGATGGCTTCGGACGCAAAGCAGCATGTAGAGCCGCGATGCTGATGTACTCATGTACAGGACTTCGGCTAAGCAGGAGCCGAGCCCCAGGGGCACAAAGCACCGTTCACGGGAGAGGACTGCGTATGTTCTGAACCTCTGGCAGCATACTTGATCCTATCGCTTTTTGCCAAGGTCTCGCTTAGCAATCGGGACTAAAGCATCTTTAAGATATTCATGTTGGGTACGAGGGTAGTCAAATCAATCTGCCAGGACCGCTACCTCCGATCAGATCACATTTCTTTGGTGAGAAGCCGAAAAGACATCATGGCCAGTAAGCACGACCCATCTTCTGCAGCACTCAAGCAGACTGACAGTGTTGCCCGGTAGAATCCAAGAATTCTTCGCAGCACAATCAAAACAAGAAAGCGCACAAAAATGGGTAGCTTTGCTCCCCSCGTCCGCTTGCCAACGATTACTTCGAGGTTCTAATCATGCGGCTTGCGATTGRTAGCATCAAGAAGCCGAAAACTCATCGCTATCCCTCGCTGAAAGGAACGGATCCTAAGTTTCGGAGGAACCACAGACATGCATTGCACGGCACGATGAGAGCTTTGGTAAGCTACCCGAGAACAGGRCAGCATCCATARCCCTGACAGAAATCCAGAAAGAGGTCAAGGAGGGAAAGAGGGACGCCGCATGACAAAAAGGACGACGGGGGATCCACGACGAGAAACGAGAACAGCAGGATGAATCTATAGCTGCCACTGCTCAATGAAGTTCAGTCTGTGATGATGGTGAKATGATGATGGTCTATTGCCCACTGACCCACATCTGCTCGCGAGCTGCTGTATTAGGTCAATGATCGTTTGGTATCGTTTGGTCATTGCGCAGTCCGCTTTGTTGGCCAAGCATCAGGAATCCTGCCCTTCCCACACCTCCCCGTCCATCCCCCCTTTCCTTCACTAGCTCCAAGGCATATGTGTGTACAGCTCCGTTGCCTTCCCATGCACGGCTGCTGAAGGATGATAATCAAAAATGCCGATAGCGATGWCCCTTCAATTACCAAACATTCCTCTCCGGACTCGTGGAGCGGGAGTGCATGGAGAAAGGGCGACAAGAGGATTCTCGAGCATCAAGGATCTAGTCCCTTTCTGTCGTACATCATTTCATCATCGCAGGCATAACTGTCTGTGCTCTCGTCGGCAGCGTCTTTTTGGCGGTAGCCTCAGCGACCTCTGCCACCTTTGCCAGCTTCTCCGCGCGAATCTTGCGTAGATGGGCGAAGAGGATGATGAACAAGACTTCCATCCTGTGGAAAGTCAGCGAGTGCGAAGGACCAAGCGCCTGCATGGAGAATGCACCTTTCCTTGGTCATCATGAGAAGGCCTTGCACTATGACACCCTTGGTGATCTGAGGAGCAATGCCCTTGAACAATGCTAGCAGACCTTCATGCTCTACGATATATCTCATCACCTCCACGAAGCTTTGGAATGGCTTTCCCTGCCTTGCTGACGGCGGCTTCGATTGCAGCCCAACCTTGGCAACGATCAACGGTTGTGTCACCATGGTCGCAAGCGCTTTGGATGCAGCACCCAAGACTGGGAGCGGTGTTAGAGCTCAGTGTCAGAGATGAGGGATCACACAGACATACAGAAGGATTCCCAGGGTCTCAATGCAGCTCTCCCCGGAAAGCACCCTTCTCGCAATCTTTGATAGGCTCCGTAGGTAATTGCCGGGTTTACCACCAGCACCAGGCTGGCCTTCAATCCTCTCCACAGCCCAGTCCAACCGTCTTCGCTGGATACAACCTCTCTCGCGGTATCCAGGAGACCCTTTCGGTCCCCTTTGGTCTGCGTCTGCTGCCTTGTGGTGATTACCGAGACTGGTATGGTGACCACCTGGGCAATGGCYCCGGCCAGCGCCCCCAATGTCAATTCAGTCGCCGTATTGAGCGGCTTTGGTGTTCTTTGTGTTGACGTGTATAATGTGCGCACCACCGAGTACCAATAGAAGTACGCGAAGTTGGTGGAGGCCACACCTATGAGGGAGCCGTTGATGCCAGAGTAGAGGCCTGCAATGCCCTCGTCGTCAAAGATCTTCCTCAAAGCGTCCAGCGCTGAGTCGTAGTGTGCTTCCTTCGAAGCGTGAGGTGAATCGAATGCTTGACTTGATTTCCCTTGCACCTGTATCCTCGTTTTCACTCTGACATCTTGTTAACCAGGCTCGTGCAAAGGACCAGAAAGTCCAAACACCCACACGTCTAAGGGATACACAACGGCGTTTGCGAGCACCGCGCCTGTTGCCCCAGCCACAGCGTTTCCCCATGGAGGCAATGGCAGTCGATCGGCTTTTGAAGACATCCTCGAGATCGAGAGCGGTGAGATGCTGTTCTTCGATTTTCAACACTCCACTGTTCATCCGTGGCAGAATGTTGGGTATGCCAAGCATCGTGGCCWACGCCTGGCGCAGACGGAGTGCCTTCTATAAAAAATGCAACGATTCCAGCTCGAACGGGCACGACCCCTCCTCCGAAGCCGAGGCACGAACCTTGGTGCTGCCGGGATTCTGCCGGGTCTGCTTCAGGCCTCGCCCCTCGACCAAAGGGGCGCCTATCATCCCTTCCATCAAGATYTCAAAACCCACGAGGAAAGCCGATAGCGTTCACTCGTCATGATGTACATCTAGTCCCAGATGCCAATACAAGGGGAAAGCACAATTGACAAGGATAGGCACCGGTTTCCAGCCTGATACTTCACGTCTCCATTGCAGTTTAGACCAGTTGGAGCCATGTTGAGCTCAATGCATGACCTTCAATCCCGTTTGCCGTGCGTGAATTGAGGGTTCAGATCATTCCATATGGCAGCTGATACCAAATCCAAATTGAGCGAACCCATCAATGCTCGRGCGTTGAGCAAGGGAGAAGAAATCATCATTTGGAAAGCATCCAAATTGCATGGATCAATCTTTCATCCTTGGCCGGCGCAACCATCCCTCCCTCAAGTAGCTCGCGGATGTAAGTATGAAGACGATACTCCCTTTCACATGTCCGTCACGCAGGCCAAACTGCTCAAGGATTGGCAAAGGCCTGATGAGATGCCTGGCAGTTCCTTGAATGGGTGTCTAAGCTTTCGTGACTCCAATCGTCCAAAGCCGCTGGACTTGGTCCAAGACGTGACGACCGATTGTTCTGTCGTTGCAAGCTTGTGTGCCATCTCTTCTAGGACCGAGCGTGGCTTCCCAGACGTCTTTTCGAGTATCTTCCACCCCTGGGACAACGAGAACAATCGACCTGCTACCTCTCCTTCGGGGCAATATGTCCTTCGCTACTACTTCAATGGGACATTCCGCCGCGTCACCATTGACGACAGGCTACCCACGTCAATGTCGGAGAGGAGGCTATTTGTTATTGATCGTAATGATGACAGACTGCTGTGGCCAGCCTTGGTGGAAAAGGCCTATCTGAAGGTCAGAGGGGGCTATGATTTCCCGGGAAGTAACTCTGGGACGGATCTGTGGATTCTCACGGGATGGATTCCAGAACAGCTATTTCTACATAGGTAAGGTTTCCAGCGACCTTCAAGATCACTGCAAAAKTTGCCGCCCCACGGCAAGGTGGCTAAATCTCTTATCTAGCGATGATGTAGATCGTTCAGCCTTGTGGCGCCGACTCTTRACGGCATTCAAGTATGGGGATGCCTTGCTTACCATCGGTACAGGCAAGATGTCTACGAGGGAAGAGGTAGGGTCAGGATTGATAGGCGAGCATGATTACGCAATCGTGGATATGAAAGAGCACCAAGGGCAACATCTTGCCCTCGTCAAGAATCCTTGGTCCAATGGAACCGTTGAAAAGAGTGGGTTAAAGTCTAGCCATGATCCTTTGCTTGACAACGTAGTCAACAAGCACGCAGACGACCTTGAAACAGAGGTCTCGATAAAAGGTACGTTTTGGATGAATCTTGATCATATTTTTCAAAGCTTTGAATCGATCTATGTCAATTGGAACCCTGSTCTTTTCCGTCATAGACAAGATCTGCACTTTCAATGGGATCTTACAGCGTCAACGGGAGCAGGGTGCTGCTTCAGGAATAATCCGCAATACTCTGTGCGCAGTCCCCAAGGTGGTCTCGTGTGGRTTCTCCTAAGCAGGCACTTTGTCTCCTCGGAAGGGGAGCCTCAACCCATCAATATGAACGGAACCCAGGCTTCTTCCATGGAAGGTTTCATCAGTCTGTACGCTTTCAAAAGCGATGGATTTCGAGTGATCCCACGGGAGGGCCATTTGACCGCAAGTCCATATGTGGACGCTCCAAGCACCCTCCTGAAATTGGACATCCCATCTAATTCGACTTGGACGATTGTCATTTCCCAGCAGTCGCTTCCACCCCGGCTTGAGGCGTTTTCACTTTCGCTTTTCTCGCTTGCTCCGGTCCTTCTCAATACTGCTCAAGAACGACACCCACATCAGTCCACGAAGCAAGGCAAGTGGACGGGATCCAGCAGCGGTGGCAACGCGAGTAGCCCCTTGTATCACACCAATCCACAATATAGCCTCAAACTTGACCGGACATCTGATGTCTCGATCTTGCTCGAATCGCATTCGCCGTCATTGCCCGTACATGTGAATCTTGTGTGGGCTGGCGGCAASATTGTGCGCAATGTCATGACGCGAGATATAGTCGTCGAAAGTGGCGAGTACAAGAACGGATACGCTCTTGCTGAAACCAAGGACGTGCCCGTGGGTATCTATACGATCGTCTGCTCGACTTTTGAACAAGGTCAGGCGGGCGCCTTCAAGCTTGGTGTCTCAGCCACTTCTCCAGTCATGCTCAAGCGAGTGCCGGTCTTGGGGGCAGGTAGGTTCGTAGCTGAGCCTGGTCCAGCGGTATTTCCCACCTCGTGCAGTCGACTTACTGTACCCATCAAGACCAGCCGTATCAATCGTGTTTCGGTCAGCATACAGTCCCGGAGACACTCGATCTCATCCAGTCGAAGTATCACATCTCCTCTGAAAGTGTCAATCGTGGATGGGAAGGGCCCTTTTGCGACATTGGTTGCGGAGAGTGCAGACGGTGACTTCACTGATACAAGCTCCACTGCAGCGTACATTCACGATACGACGATCAGTCCCGAGACTTCTGCTGATTCCCTTCTGTTGCTTGCACTTGCACGTCTGATCACATCAGACACGGATTTTGAGGAAACAGTTGACGTCAAGGTGCTAAGCGAAGAGCCGTTACATTTTGGACAGTGGATGCAGGATGACGGCTAGAGAAGCTGTCGTCCTAGGCCTTCATGAGAAAAAGATGAAAGCAACATCAATCGTTGAGGTGATACTTCAGCCAGTCTTACCTCAATCTCGCTCTAGATCCTCCACTTTTAACGGTCATCCAGTCTCAACAGGGCAGTCGAAGTGGTATAGGAACACGTCTTCGTTCCGCCGGCGGGTCTCGACTACAGGCGTGGGAATGCACTGATGAACCACCCCCTTTTGCACCCAGGAAGTGCCATGGACTGCCCTCGGGAATTTCTGGGGTCTTTTGTGGGCAGATCAACGTGGGGAAAAGGCGATGCACCTGGACGATGCGGGTACCAGGTGGTATGTACGTCCTGAATATTGCCATTGTGGGCTGACACGGCTTCTTGTTGATACAGATAATAGGGAGAAAAGAAGAGCAGTCTGATATAGATTGCGGTATCTTTGCGGTAAAATTCACCATGTGGCCAGATTCAACCGTATCGGCCGCCTTACCGTATTTTTCGCTGTACAAGACTACAAGCGGCTTAGCTCCCTTGGTACGATGAGGTAGTCACATCAGCCGGGGAGGCATTCAAAATGGATTTGATGCCGGGAATGATAATGAGGCATGGCGAAGTTCCTCAAGCATGCAGCAGATGCTTCTTGAGAGGCCCTCTATGATGCGTAAGAAATGAATGATGWTTACCATACATAGGTAATATACGCTAGTATGATTGGTAATCCTGATCAAGAAAATAGACTAGGTTAATTCTGCAAGACGACGACAACAATGACAGGGCATTCGCCAGCATCTTCGACACTGATGCTAGATCATTCYCGTTTCCGGGACAAGGCGAGTCAGCGCTTGGATCCTGGCATGCTAAAATTTGGGCGCTATTTTTACAGTATGTTGACCTTGTAGCCTGAGGCTCAAGTGTCACGCATCTGAGCACTGCCATTGGACGCCTTGTCACTAAGCCCTATTGCCGCTATTTCATGCCCACCTCACCGTCTAGACGTCCGCTACACATGCGAAAGATCGATCAAGTACCATGCTGCCTATTGACTTTGCTCTACTTTCTCCACTTGTTCGTCATCTCCCGTTAGTCTCAGCGCTGATGCTCACGATATGATCAATTCCTGCCTTAGCCGTTGTAACGGTGGGTCTGCCCACTGACCAATCTCGAGGTGTCTCTTCTACGGCACCCATGAAGCCTTGTGAGTCAATAGCTGTGCAAGCATACTCATGAACCTATGTGGGAGCTATTTGGCTCATTGCCGTTCTTACCTGAAACATGTGAGAGTGGCCTAGGCAGAGCAGTCTCTCCAAGGACTTGCTTGCTATGTCATGGTTGGCTCTCTCCTTATGCCTGAGGATATTTGTGATCATACTGTTACCTTGTGCGTTACTGTGGAGCTGTTTCTACCTGGATTATCTCTGGGAGAGGTCTTCGTGGACAGCTGACTTTGTAAAAAATGATTACCAAGGCAGACAGCCAAACGAAATGTTCTTTGCTTCTGCATTACTCTTATACTCACGCGGTGTCAAGCCTGCCTGTGCCCTTCCGGATGCAACGTTGACTAGATGCACGGAACCAGGGTGATTGGACGAACGCTCTCGCTCCACGTGCTCCCTAGGATGCTCCCCGTGCCGACTCAAGAAACGCACGAAACCCTCAGGTACTTGGCGCACTCCGTCTCGGTCCCCTATGTAAGGATGATCGCAGACGACCAATGAGAGTCTAGACCCGCTGTATTCCAGAAGCTGCTCATAAGGCCTCCCGTCACTTAGAATGAAACCTTGGGTTCCAGATAGGAGGTGTGGCCTGTCAAAGGGTGGCAAAACAGTGTGAGCTCTTGCTCTGCATCTTTGCCCTATGACTCTAGTTGATTCCCATCGCCTGAGTCATGAGTCTCTCAGATGAAGGTTCCGCATGGCAAGAGCGGGCTCGGGACTAGAGCATTACAAATGTGTCTACTGCCACTGAAACGCGTTGTTCGTGCCTAAGCCCGTGGACTGGCTTTGGAGGATCAAATGGTCCAATTACATCATACTGCTGGCACCCATCTGCTGCTCACCCTTGATTACGACTCTTCGACAATGCCCTACGAGCAGGGAGCTTCTTATCCTCGGGCAATTCCGCCAGCTAACGAGTCCACCACTACTTTTCTGCTGCTTTGAAAAAGATGCCAACATCCAGATGACATTGGTCCTTCAGGATTKTAGACTGCATGCCCACATTCATGCCTTAGAGTCACATCTGTAGGCTTTCAAGGGGAGCCTCTGACTACAAAKTCATACTCTGCCCTCAATCACATTCACATCGACGCAGCAGCACCCCTTCTCAACCCAGGTCATCCAGCTAGTTCCAGCCATCGACTTGTTTCCGCCTATCCAGGGTCAAGCATGTCTCTTTATTATTCTCCCGATGACGAGGCACCCTTGACGGAGGACGAGGCCCAGCTTCTGTTTTATCCTCATCAGCCATCACTCAATTCCCCTGCTACGCAATCGAACGCACTGTCAGCATCGTACCAGCAACAGCCTGCAACATGGGGGTCATCACTTTACCCCGAGCTCTCATCAACGTCTGGGCACATGCCTCCTCAAGCCTTCGCCCCTCCCAGCCAATACGTTTCCTGGCCCACAACAGCATACCCTCAGCTACAACCCATGGACTTCTCGTCCGGACAAAAAGCTCCCRGTCAAGGAGTGGTCGTTCCTTCGACCCCGTTCGCCCCGCAAGCATTGTCGAACGCACCATGGCCGTCCCTCCACCCTGACGATGCAGAAGCCCCTTCTGATATGTCACGCTCCACGTCTCCCAACCCATCGGACCTGTCTAACTTTGGCATCCTTCTTCCGGATGGAAGGAGCTGGCGTTGCGCCTACACAGGCTGTACCTCTCAGGCGCGCTTCACAAGGGGCTGCGACCTGCGCAAGCACTACAATCGCCACACCAAGTCACTCTTTTGTCGCCACGAGGACTGTCCTCAGGCTCATGAGGGGGGCTTCTCGTCTAACAAGGACCGCGTGAGTACTTCCTSCAGCCACCCATGATTGGCATTGCAAGCTTGCTTAGCCGAGCCATGTCTTGTAAGGACCRTYTGGAYAGCTTCTACGTCCTGAGCTCCATTGCCGGCAAGCACACCRTTGTCTTGATGATACAGAAAAGCTGACGTGGCGCCTGATAGCAACGGCACGAGCAACGCCATGCGCCGGCAGTGACCTGCTCGTTCAGGGGGTGCGGAAGGGTTTTCAGCAGAGTTGACAACATGAAGGATCATGTCAAACGCATACATGGCAAGAAATAAAACCATCAGCAGTGCCTGAGCTTGGCCTTACCAGTCCGTTGGCATTCTACAGAGGAAAAGGTGTGAAAAATGGTCTGGGGATTTTTGGAGACTTTGGAGTATAAATGTGATGGGTGGATAGGTAGAGAAAACCCTTTTCTACGAATGGTACTAGACCGTGTATGATAGAGTGGTCGTCTGAGTGACTGTTTCGGATGTTACTCACTGATCTCATCTGACTCCTCACGTGCTTGCAAAAATCCGCGTTCTAGCCGTCTTGGACTGAACGAAGGTGCAAAGCCCTCCTTCACCAGCCCCTTTCCATTGCCATATGCTGAGCCTAATTAAAGCATTCGAAGCATGCGCCCTCTGGCAAACTTGTTCATACTTAGCTTCTGGCTAACGATCATATGGCACTGCAGCTTGTGTGATCTCCTGCACGTGAAGATTGACTTGCATTGAAAACCCCTTCACAAGGGTGATTTCGCTCGATTTGATCAGGTCAGGGGCGGGGCGCAAGTAGCTCCCCTCGATTCCTTGTCTTCCAAGACGATCCTTGACTCGCATGATATTAAAGGCTTGCTCAGCAAGTCCTGCTCTTCGTCACTCTTGATGGCTTGGGTCCGACAAAGTTCATGAGGGAAGGTTACCTGGGCCAAAAGAGTCCGAATGAACAGACTTGACTCAACCCTGGTGATCATGACCCTGAAAGTTGCCATAGCTCGRGGCGGACAAGGAAGAGACGGCGACGCATGCTTTTTTCTGTGGAAGATTTAATTYCCCAATGACCTCGTTGATCGGTAAGTGGAGGATGGAGTGCTTAGTATCCTGCCTTAGAGCTGTGGAAACATACCATGAGTGAACACTAGTATGAAACACATGAATGTGAGCTGAGCTCCGCTATGRTCGTCGACTTCACAATGGTAGTCCAGGGAAGTGCAACAAGTGGCTGCCTARGATTTTCACACCAGGATTAGCGTCAAGACAGCATCTCGTTTCWGTCGAAAACGGTGAAGAACGAGGCAGACGAGATRRTCGGCTTTTTTAAAAGCTCATACTAAGCTAAGACTGAGATCTAGCTATCGCCGTCATCATGGTCTTCCACGAGCCCTCCTGAACCTGTCCACGCTGTCTGCTCTCTCGAGCCGTTCTTGGGTAGCTATGGTGTCGGCTGGTCAAAATGACCGTTGCTCAATTGGGACAGCAACTGGCTATGCCACGTCTCCCTAACTCAAGCAGGATGCTACTCGTCCGATACTCTTTCAGCAAAATTCCTTTCTGTCCTGCAGGAGTGTTCCCTTGTGGAAGAAGGGTTCGAGGATGATGTTGTTCGTGCACCCAACACGATTGCGTGGCCACGATGACAGCGCTGTCATCTGTTGGTGGTATATTCTGACAGCATCGATAAGTCGTTGCTTGTGTCTGCTCTTGGCAAGGATGCACTCRGATCTAGCCGCCAGCATAGGATCAGGCGTTGCCCCAAGTCGCAATGGCACGACTGGATATCSAATCGATTTCTTGTTCTGGACGTCGCGAAGTGGACGTCCGCGAGCGCTTGGGAGGCTCCGGAGAGCACTCAACCTCTGGTGTCTGTCCATGTCGCTGGACTGTCGACGATCCCAATCAATCCAGCCGGCTTCTGATCCCAAAAATGGAAGGCTGCTTCCTAGCGAGTATTACTGGTCGTCGGCCTGGATACCATCAAACGAGTAGTGACGATRAATATACCGTATAAGGGTTTGCGAAGGATGGTTGTTTTTGTTGGAGGGATTCAAACGACTCGAAATTCGTGTCATCTGGAACCGAGACGTCTTCGTCTGCCTCTACTCCCACCTTCCAAGCGCTGCGATAACACCTCACGAAGTTTCGGGTCGTTCATGTCGATATCCAAATGGTTCCCGCGCACGTGTCTGCTACAGATCAGCAACCATCGGCTCCTTGGCGGTCGGAAACTCACTGACCTTTGGAGGTTGTCAGGTCGRGGGTATCTGTGTTCTCGCTCTGGGCAGAAGGGGCATACATATCCGGGCGACTCGTGGACCAAGCCATGTCGAATCATCTCGTTCTTCCTCTTGAACCCTTTGCCGCCCTCGGATCGAGGGCAAGTAGGTACGGGGCAGTAGTGAGGCCTGCTCTGTGAATGCACGTTCGCGTGAGAGCTATCATCTGTCAACTGTTGCCAGCGCGGACATTGGTGACGGTGCAGGGACGCATACTTGAGCAGATACTGCGTCTGAAATGGAGCTGCTGTGCATCCCTCATGTTTGCACCTGAAGTGACCATTAATGATAGGAGGACCAGGATGTGGCACCAGTGGGGGCAGGATCCTTCCAGCCCTGTCTATTTCCATTGGCTCTCCACCAGGCAGAGGAGATGAGGCACCCGTGTATCCACTTGTACAACTGTCCGCTGACTGAGGCGTCAGCGCCTCACTTGCCGACTTTTGAGGAAACGTCGGCGGCTGGATTTTAGGCCGTGAGGGAGGCGACATGATGGTTGCGTCTCTAGGTGATGCGTTGCTGTAGGCCGGAGATGGTTGACCGTGGGCAAAATTGGGCGAGAACACGCTGCTAGAACGCCCGGGCGAACTCGGGAAGCGGGCCATCTTCGAGCCTGCTGCAGGAGACAGTCCGGAACTTGAAGCTGAAGGGGTTGAGTGAGCATGAAGTCCGTTCTTGACAGGTCCGCCATCAAGGAGCGGCTTGAGCCCACTGTCATGTAACGAAGGGAGGTCCCGGGGAGGGCCGGGTGATCTGGAGGTAGTGGTGGGAGGCGATGTTTGCATTGCGGGCAAAGTGTCGCCCGGGGTCTGGTCCGCACTTGGGACGGTATATCGCCGCAGTGCTGGAGACATTGCTCTATGGCCAGGTTCTCGGTCCCGGGAAGATCGACTAGAAACARGCGACCTGCTTGAGCGTGCATCAGTCACTGCAGCCCCGGGAGTGCCCTCGGATATCCGTCTCGGGGATGGATGCTCGCATTCATCTGGCGACTGAGCCTCGGGAGCATCATGCGAACTCGGCAGCTCCTGATGATATCTTTCCTTCGTCTGCAGACGTGGCAGCTCCGGCCTGGTCCCACTCCCCGTCTCTGAGCTGCCCTTGAACGTCTGTCTTTCCAAGGGCTCGGCGTCTGAGGGGGACGGCGCGCTGCCTGCAAAGTTGACAAGATCGTCCGGCTGCTCTACCGGCCCAGAAGTACTCTCAACATCATTCGCTACACTACTCGGCTCCGAGTCGGATTGCGGGAGCACCTCCTCGCCAGCTCGGTTTGCAAGTTCTGGGTGGTTAAGTCCGCCCATGAAGCCAATGAGAACAGCGTCGCCTCGCGATGCTTGGGCTCTCGGGCGTCTTCTTGCTTTGCTGCCTGGAGGAAGCTGTTCTGGTTCCGAGGAATCGGAGGAGGAGTCGTAGTCGGGAGATGGTGAAGGCTTCAAGTTGACAACGTGGGCCACCAGGGGGGGTGAATTCGTAACCAGGCCGTACTCTGGGTCGTAGTTTTCCGTCGCCAGCTTGACGCGGTGGGATTGGAGGGGATACCACCCCCTCCCCTATTCCAATGCGACGATGTGCCTCCGAAGGGTAATCTCCGCCTTGACAAGATGGCAGAAACGCTTCTGTAATCGCCAAGGACCAATTAGTCTCCGAGCACCGCACCTACTACAGGGTCTGTAGGTAGAGAGGAGCGAGACAGGCAGGCAGGCTTGAGGAGCATTGACCAGGACGTGAATCATGTGACCTTCTGAAAGCCGAGCAATGTCTGCCACGGGTCCACGGCACAGCCGAGGAAATCCAACTTTACACCAATGTCACGATATCAGAGCATCTGTGAGTGGCCAGAATGCTACTGATTCACACTTGGGGGTCTTGCCCGTTCTTTTCTGTGGGGAGGAAGGGCGGATGATCAAATGGCGGCGAAGGTGAAACATGAATGAAGAGGGAGACAATACTTAATATAGCAGTATCAGGGGCCAAGAAAAGGTATCAGACATACATCGGACGTATTGACCTGAGACTTCAGATGTAAGATGTGCTGCCGTCGCGGCTGGGGGCGGTTCTACCCGAACGAGGCTCTTTCCAAGCGGCTGAATCGAGCAGGTAGAGAGAGGGACCGCGGTCAAGGTGAGAAGTAGGATTCAAAGGTGCCAGCCTTCACGGACCAGGTGCTCCAGGCCACTGCCGAGAGAGCCGAAATGGGGCGGCGAAGAAGCAATGGCGACTTTACGACAGGGGACAGTCAGAAAGAAAACGGACGGGGATGAGAAGCAAAAGGACAGCATAGCGCTGGATCAAGGGGGTAGCAGGAGTTGCGGCCACCCAGGCATGATGTTGACGTATCAAGGATTAGCCAGGATATTAATTAATCAATCGATATACGGCGGGGGCGGATTACGATTCTGTTCGCGTTGCGTGTGCAGAGTTGGTTGCGACCTGCAGGACGGTGAGGAGACCAGAGGAGGCTGTGCTAAAAAAAAACTGCTGGGCCCTGACTGGAGAAGAGCGATGGATGGGCCGCTCCTCGCTCCTCGTTCAGCCGCGTGATCTTGATGGCTCGGCCAAGGGAGGATATGACATCCAGAGTAAGCGTGGGCAAGATGGTCAAGGACTCAAAGATGATGGTCAAAGGATGAGAGGATTTGTCTTCTCCCTTGACTTCTCGCGGAGGACCCCTCAATCGTCAAGTCGCTATGCAGGAGTGAGTAGTAAGCACGTTTTGATTGCTTCGTCGAGTTTCAGAACGCAGGCCACATCACGCGGACGTTTGCCAGCAATAATGCGAGAATGGCCAGACGAAGTTTCAGGTTGGGCCGTTCCAGCCACAGCAGCTAGCCTAGGTTGGTGCACAGCACAGCATATCTTATTCAACGTCCAATATCGGACCTGATCTCAACCTTGCCCACGAGTAAATGCTGACGGACCGCTTTTCGTTTGAACGGTGGTATCGTGCGAATTGCCCCTTTGGGAAGCGCGGCCAATCTGGGCACCGCTCCATGCTCGCCCGTTGAGTGACCCTTGCATGCTTTTTGCAGATTCTGTCACCGCTTGCAAGATGTTGCTATTTTGGGAGGCGGCCCAAAAAGGTCAAATATCACGAATTCAGCCGAGGCACAGCACCGCGCTCGCCCCTCATGCACCAARCATTGCTGCAAAATCAGTCGCTCTCCTGTCCTGACTCAATCTTGAAGGTGATCCTGGTTGTCTYGTCAGCAAGGAATGGCGGTGGAGAGATATGCTGACCCGCCAAAATCCCTTCTTCGCTCCAATTATCCCACCACGGTCCGCCAATGAATCTCGCGATGTTGCTTCATCTTCACCTTTCCCACTCCGACCTAGACTGACTAGCGATCTACATTACAGCCGCTGCATGCTATGTGCTCCCGTCTTCGCCCTGCACCTATGTATAAGGCCCCAGCAGAATTGGCCATACGGAATCATCAGCTGACCAATCTCCTTGGCCTTCTCACTGCTGGCCTGCCGCTGCGCGAATCGGGCTGCTATGCCTTGCATGACCACACTATTACGGAAGGCAGCAAACGCATCACCCCACTGCAGCTCGCTGGCGGCGTTCCAACCGGCAACCTCACCGTACCAGGCGACACACTGCTCTCGCGACGGTAGCCCGGGCGTTTGCGCYAATGGCCTGAATGCTGAATTGGTGCGCGGCGCCAGTGCAGTATTCGGGGGGTCGACAGCGAGGCTGAAAGGAGAAAGAAGGTTGGACAAGTCCGACAATGGATGACCGATGGTTGACATCTCCCAGCTAAAAGGAATCGTCAATCAATGTTATGCTTGATACCAATGCAGCTTACTCAAGTATCCCAATCACCCTCGGTTCGCTTCTGTGAAAGACCAGGTTGTCGATTTTGTAATCACCATGAATCAACGAAGCCCGATCTCTCGGCTGAGTGCGGGCATCGCCGAGGAACTCCACGATGGCGTTATAATGTGGTATGTCGCCCACGGTTTCATTTGTCTCGATATCTTGTACGCCTGCTTGAGTGGCAGATATCCTACCCAAAGTCTTGAGTTGGCGGCTGTAGAATCCAGCGCTTTTCCCAAAATCCAGCAGTCCGACCGAGGCTGGCTTGACGCGATGCAATCTAGCGAGCGTTGAAACGGCTTCGCGCCACCTGAAGAGGAAATCTGTGAGCTTGACTGCTGGCGGTCGGGACGTTGATGAGCTCACATTGCTCCACGATCCTCGGCAGYGATGCCTGGTAAGGATGCATCTTCAAAAATGCGGCCATCGAGGTATTGCATGATGTAAAAGGCGGTGCCAATCACCTCATCATCTTCACATAGGTAGTAGGTTTCGGGCACAGGCACATCAGTATCACTCAAGGCGTGTAGGATGCGATATTCCCGATCAATCTGATGAGCGGTCTTGGAAAGAAGCTTGCCCGGAGGCTTCTTTCGTAGGACGAACTTCTGGCCACCGGCGTCCCGCAACAAGTAGGTGGGATTGGACTGGCCATAGCCAAACTGAAAGAGGTGAATTCAGCAGGTGCGGTACTTTCAGGCCTGGACGATGCTTGTGCAGTACCTGTGTCAAGTGGATGGGTAGACGGATTTGCGGGACTTTGCTTTGCAGGAGGCCAGAGAGCCTCTCAATATCGAGAGGTTGCCGCACTGGTCCCGCCATGTTGGAGTCCACGAGGAGGAAAAGGGTTCAAAGGCGATGTTAATTCTCAACGACATCTCTCCAGGAACCCGATGCAATCTCACTCTGTTCGAGCCGAGGTCTCACTTCGGTACTGCTGCAGTCCTACGTCATAATTATTGGGGTAGAGCTAGATCAGTGTTCAGTATGCGCATGTCCGTAGCAAAGCTAGGACGCAAAGTGCGCTTCTCCCACCTAAATGCTCCAGGCAACAAGCCGGCGGTCGAAACCWCCACTTACGACCCACTCTGGCCAGTTGCCCTTGTCGTCTTCGATGCATCCACACCAAATACTCCTGATCTTGGAGCCGGGCTCATGTCCGTCCCTGAGCGTCGCAATGATTTTGCCCGTCTTCGCCTCGATGCCCCTCAATGCGCCGTCGTCCCCGTTAACCCACACGCCACTGCCCGACGGTCGCCATACAACTTGGGGGGTCGAATAGGGCGTTTGCGGTGCTAAGGTACTCATACATACCAATATKGCTGCATGCTCCACCTCCTGAATCCGTWGATTCGCCACCGCTTGCGATGCCTGCGTAGTCTGCTCTGRAGTCTCTAGTTCATCAAGAAAACTGGAAGGCCAGAGAAGCCGCACAATCAATAGTTTCATGTGGGGTACCGTGGACGTAGCAACAGCAAGGAGACTACTGTCAGTCGGGCAAACAGCGATTGATGAGGGCGAAAAGGCGACCCATGAGTTGGAATGAGGAGCGAGGTTCTGTTTCCCTACCAGTTTGAGAATCCCAGTCTCATGACCGCATGGGTTGGCAAGGCTCGATCGATGCTGGTCGAGAGGTGGCAGGCAGTAGAAATGCAGATGGGCCGAATCACGCCGCGTCAGCAGTAGGAGCGGTCGAGCAGCCGGGTCCTCTCTGACGAAGATCACTGCTTCCGGGTTGGTGGGCAGCGAGAGAGTAGATATTGGATTGCCCAGTTGGTATTCCCCTTCGGCATGCACAAGATACACAAATACCCGGCCATCCCAACCGGCCGTCGCAACCCAGGTGTGATCCTCATCTACATGCGTAGCCACTTGGACCACATACTTCTGGTGATCTCTTCGTCTATCAAGCAGGCGATCGTCACCGTGATGGTAGATGACTACCTGACCAGACATGCTGCTCGTTAAACTGACGAGCTCTGATTGACTTACCGGAGCACAGGAGAGGATGGGAGAGTCGTGTAGATCGGTCAGCGAATCAGAGAGATGAAATGGAGGCGCAATGGGACTGATGATATGTAAGTGCCGATCCACAGTGGAGGCCAGAAGGAGCTGACGAGAGCTGTGCAGCGTGGCAGGATTGACACTTGCTTCCAAGACCGAGACATGGAGTAGGTTTGAGGATGCAGGTAATAATGAAATAGTATGAGGACGTGATGGCGCTTTGAAAGCGTTARAAAAAGCCCCATGCTCTGCAAGAAGGGTGGCCTGTAACCTTACCTGGAAGAAGCCAGGCTGGCCGCTCGTCTTCGATACCTGCCTTTTCAAATCGGAGCGAACGGTCGAATTGCTGCTTCTCGTGAAGAAGGTCCTCTAGAGTAAAAGTGGCCTTTTCGATCATGCCTACGTCATGCGACAGGCCAGCTTCACTGATGAACGCATGAAGTGTCTAGAAGATAGCGATAGCAGTAATCTGGATCAGCCTCCGAAGACACCATGATACATATGGAGCGGAAAGGCATGGGCGACGCCAGAGGCTCACCTCACTGTAACCATTGGCCTGAAGAAACTTAGCAACAAGCAGAGCTGGCGAGTCCACTGCTGGCATTTCTGATCACCACAAAAGACAGAATAGGCGGCAATCACTTTCTGCAAAGGACCTTCGTCTCGCTGGACGTTTTTTCCAACCTRGAGGATTGGTATTTCAAGATATGCCTGACAGATATGAAGGCCCCGCCTGGTCTACCCACCACCAAGTTTTTGGGAGAGTCCACACGTACCTCGTTCGCCTACATGWACATCATTCCTAGATAGGTATAGTAGCACCCGTCCTGCGCGTATGCTAGATAACGGTAGGAGTAGCCTGGAGTACAGTGTCACCACACAATTTTCGCGACTTGCCTCACCATTCCCCTCACCACTCACCTCACCACTCACCTCACCACTCACCTCACCACTCACCTCACCACTCACCCACCTCGCCACGTACCTCACCACTCAMCTCACCACTCACCTTACCACCTGAGGAGCCGCCTGATATACACCTGCCTTCTTTGGAACAGGCGTAAAAACACCGCGTTTGCAATGGAAATTTTAGGGCCGAGTAAGRGATCCGTCCGTCTGAAGAGCCGCTAAAGACACGCATACCCCTACCGTAACAGGACYAGAAACACCGCGTTTACAGTGGAGAACCCTGAGCCCTGGGCAAGTTCCTCACCCATAGGAAGTTATGCCTAACCTCTGTATGCTCCCATCCTGATAGGCCAAAAACACTCTATCTGTAACGAAGAGCCTCAAAGCTGAGCAAGCTCTTCAGCCTTACTATTCCCATTCTTACGTTGCAGGCTACGGCTACTAATATGAGTTATCCACGCAAGACAAGGGTGGACATGTAGACGAATTGAGGGTGTATCTGCAGACGAAGAGGGCGTATATGTAGACCTTCCCAAAAAAGATAGCGTGGTCTCGAAATGAGCGGGACCCTCCCCAAGAATCAAATAAGACAACGTCGTGGTAGATGGATTCGCCGTGACGAGCCACACTCTAGCATCCGTTATGAGCAGTGCTCGGACAGAAGGGAGGCCCCAGTGCAGGCGCCGATGCATATCATCACGATACCAAGGAATACAGCTTGAAGGGAAACCTGTCGACGACAATGTCTTGGACAAGGTACGCATTGCTAATGAATAGTTCAGCTACTAGCCAATTGGCTGGATTGAGACCCCTTTTGGGACCCTTACAGGCCGCACCCTCACAAATCTCACTGCAACGCTCAAGCATTTTGGTGGATTTGGTGGATTTACTGCATATGCGGGCTTTGCGCATTTAGCCGGTGCTCAGGCCCCAATGGGAGAGCGCGGATATTCATGGGCTATCGCACCCAAATCCTCAGATTCTCCATCTCACATTTGGAGACATGACAAGCACGATCAACATCGCTTTTCCGAACCACCAGCTCCCTATGAGTGGTGATGTACAGCTCTAGATGAACCCCAAGACTCTGCGGCTGCAGGGGGGTTCTCAGCCTTGGTCCATGCTGTTGGCATCGTTGACGCGGTGGCCGGACCACAAACGGGCCCATTGTAGTCCTTGACACTTGGGCAGGCACTATACCAACACCGTCGAGGTCCCTCACAAAACAAGGGCTCCGAGACAAGCCAATCAAAGACACTTTCAAAACCTCAGATGGTACTATGCACGCGTTGAGAGCCGAGCAATTCGCGATTGCTTTGTTTTCAAATAGTTCAAAATTGACTAGATAGCATCGGATTGCGTCCGGRAGCTGCAATACCAGAAAGAAAAGCACATGTACTTCGCCGCTGATTGGGGTATCTGTTTGCCACGTATTGCAACGAAATCCAAAAATCAARTGAATTCGTCGATATCAAAGTGCTGCAGCCTGCACTTTGGTACCAACCCCATTTACCAACGATCCTGTATATCAGTTGAAGAGGTCCTCTGCCCGGATCCTGGGACCTCCTCGACCCACCAGCTTTTCGGCAAAAAGCTCCTTGCCGGCATTCATCTTGCTCGGAAAAAGATCTTGGACTGTACCCTTGTGAGATGCGCCACCCTTGATCGAATATCCCATAGTGGATGTGCCACGAATGTTCAGCCCAACATCAGAGCTGTGGCCTTGTGCCTTCGTGGAGATCATCGGTCGTTTGGACCGCTTATTGTCAGGTGCGGAGTGTGATTCTGCGATATCTTCATCTCCCATTGCGCCATCCAAGAAAGGGACCGCCAGCTTGTGAGCGAAGAGATCTGCTGTCTCATCGGCAGCGTCGAATGCGTCGGTACGGCGATGACTGGCGGAGATGTTTTTGCTTGGGAACAATTCTTTCCTCAACCTTGTCGCTAATATTTGGTTGCTGACTAGATCACGACCCTCCCCCCTTMTCGCCATGTGAGGGAACAATTCCTTCYTCTCATTGTGTTGCACCAGTAGATCGCAATGGCGCGTGCGAGAGCTAGAAAATCGACTTCGTCTCCGGTGACACGACCGATCGCGCTCACCGCGCCCTCTTGGAGACGCGCTCCTATCTCTTGGCAGGAGTCGCAACTCGACTTCCGATCGGCGGTCCTTTACAGGGAAGGAGGTGGCTGTATTCTGGGCGCCAACAGCGTCTCTATCGTCGTACATGAGTTCGTGAAAACCTTCGAGCAAATTCCTGCGCCGCCGTCTGCTGTCTTCCTCGTGGCTGTAGCGCCTTTTTTTGTAATTATTGTCACCGTCCGACCGTTGATCCTGTCGCCGTTGCTCCCTGGGGTCGCACTCCGGATGTAGAAGATAGAAACGACTTGTTTCGTGAGCGCGGGCACGCTTTCTGTCGGTCACAAGGGCGATRCGGACTTGCAAGGTCACATGAGGATGTGAAGAAGCGGATGTCGCAGGCCTCAAATCCACCTCCGAGAGACCAACAGGCAGATCAGCGTCAGGCGATGTCAATCGGCGCAAAGCATCAGACGCCGTTGAAGCCGCACCAAAGACGAGATTGGCAGACGTGTCGTCAATCCATTCAACAMGCTCGGGAGGTACGGCAAAGTGTTCGATTGCGAACGAGCGGATATCTTCGGTGGTCAGCTCGTCCAAACCCCTTATGTAGACCTTGTTCGAAGCTATGTCTTTGCGATCGGGTACGACTGCTGGCGTAATTGAGTGCAGCCCAGTCAGTGAATGGGGCAGTGATGGTGGAGTCTTGAGGTCAGGATTAGCCCACCGGCTTCCGGCACACGTTACGTTCGAAAGGTGTAACAAACCGAGGGTACACCATCTTCACCATGAGCGAAGCTCAAATCCACATCCATGTCGATGTCCATATCCATATCCATCTTATGATTCTAGGCGCAATTGTGCGTTGAAGGTTTGAATTAGGATGCGGACCTTCTGCGCTCGAATTCCCGGCTTGATTCGCGAATGGGCGATGGGCCAATCGACATATGCCGGCTTTGAAAGAGGTAGTTATCGTTGGTAGCTGAGTTTGCGTATGATGTCAGTTTTAAGAGTCGGGAATCACGGGAGATGAAGGGAGAATTTTGTTAGGACTGTTGCTCAAGCATGATCGTGATATGGGTGGCTATCAGCCCAGGAGGAAGTGTGAGAGCAATGAGAGCAAGAGAAAAAGAAAGAGAGAGAGAGAGAGAGGGTTCGATTCATGCGGAAAGAGTCCCGTCAATGGTTTGCCTTTATGACGTCAGCGTGAAAATGAAAATGGTGTGAGATAATGATAGCGGTTTGTTTATATATGTTGAATTTGCTTTCTGCCTGACGTCGTGAGCTCAACATGCCAGGTTCCTATTATTGCGTTCACACTCCAGAAGGGGATATCATGAGGAGACCTCAGGAGGAACATGTTGCTGCTTGACAAAGAGTTTTGTGTCGATCGAGTACCTTCGCTACTGCATTGGAATGGCTTGGGAGTCGCCAATGCTCTTCTAAGCTCCAACTTGGGACAGCACGCTCTGGTGCGATCTCTTCATGACACGTGATTAATAGTCTAGAAGACTCGGAGAGTCTCATCTGATTCTCAACGATACGTACAACGTTCYTTGCCGCAATCGTCTTCACCAAGTTTTCGTATGCCTGGAGACAAACCCCTATCTTTCCCACAAGAACGCCGTGAAACCATACATAACCATTCAGACCCATGTCCCCCTCCTAGAAAGACTTCGCCCAGACCATTTTTACAATTGACACAAAGGGGTACCAAGACTGCAATCTCAAGAGCCGGATCTTGGTAGACGCCAGGCAAATTGGATTAACGCAAAACCGGCCATRTGTGGGTAGGCCGCCAGGCGAGATCCTCTTCGCCTCCAAAATGGTCTAAGAGCCTGCATTCCCAATAATTCATGTAAAGACATCTAGATGAGAATACTTGATAATTCCATCCGTCTCTTGCTGGAAGCCAGAGACTGTTCCTCCGGCTCGTCGGCTTTCCGCTTTCGCCCGCTCGTTCCTGTGAGAGGATCGATTCTTGCGCGCGAGCGATCGGACTCTATGCTTGGGCGAATCCGACGGCGACTGTCCAAGAGCTCTGGACAGGAAACTCTTGCCTTTACATCTGGAGCATYCGAAGCAACCTGCTGTTCGGAGAAGTGATGAGCCACCCCCGGACCGTGTTCGTTGTGCCAGTCAGAGTGGCCAGCTTGATGTGCAGCGGGGTCCGTTGTGTGGACACTGTCCATGAGGCGGTTGAAGGACGGTAGGCCTGGGGCGTGGTATAATGATGAAGGATTCGATGGGTTGGTAAAATTCGGTTTGTAGCTCAGAGCGACTTCTGAGAATTGGTGGAGTCTTTGTGATGCGTGGTGGGAGGAAGGAATAGCATCCTTGSCCCCTTGAGAATTTCCTGAAGCCAGGTGGGGGGAGGGGTAAGTGATCAAATCGGCTCGACCAGAGATCGTCTCTGGCCGGAGCGGGCTATAAGGCTTTGATCCGTGCACAGACACGGAATCCAGGAAGGGTAACTGACGGGACGGATGAACATAGCCGCGGGGGGATGCAATAGCGCGATAAGAGCTGTGGTCGGAAACCAGAGAGGGTGCCTCCCCGACCGAGTCTGGCATGGAAACGTCCGAGTAGACGGGAGATATCAAGGGTGCCTCGAGTAAGCGACAAGGGGGTGGCACATGGATGGAGGTTTGACCACCGACAGGAGCTGGACGAGCAAACGACAGAGGCTGAGACTGCTCGTCAAATCGGCTGAGAGCATGATCAGGCCCGTCTCGTCGGACCATGATGCGGCGCCGGCGATTCATGCCGCCATTCCACCAATTCTTGACCGCATTATCACTGCGGCCAGGGAGACGCCGTGCAATCTCAGCCCAGCGCTTGCCGTGTTCCTGAACCATGCGCTCAATAATCTCGCCCTCTTCGGGGGTGATGGGGCTATGATTCAGAGAGGGTTTCAAGTTCTGGTGGAAGCGCTCCCGGCATTGCTTCGGTGACCTGGTGCAGATGGCGGCCGAGATCTTGACCCAATTTTGAGCGCCGTGAGTGGAGACGAGGCCGAGTAGCGCGGTGTCTTCGTGGGTCGACCACGGGCCGCGCTTCAGGGCCATGGTGATGTGTCTTTGATGGTGAGAATAACTTAAACAATGAGATCAGCTGGCGACTCCCAAACCAATACCAAAAGGCCAATACTGCTCACCGATGTTGACCCCGGTAGTGAGGGTATACAGTTTGATCACCGACTCAGGATCCGAAGCACGTTGTAACGCGCAAGAGGTTGGCGGAACAGCTCAGCGTCTGACGACCAAGTACGAAGGAGGAAGGATTCAGACGTTGCATGTCGGGGCGGGGATTCGGTGCTTTATGTGGGAAAGACGCTTTAGGTGTGGAAAAGCGAAGCCACCACAAAGCCCTGGAATATTACGTGTCTGACGAGATGGCTTTCTGGTCGCTGAATGTGGGAGCCAAAAGTGAAAACCGCCCAAGAGATGACAGAGAGGTGTGTGTGTGTGTGTATGTGTATGAGTGCGTGTGTGTAAAAAGAAAGAGAGAGAGAAAAAAGGTGCCTTGATTAGCCGAATTGCTCCTTCGTTGTGTGCAAGAAGAATTTATGGGTTTAGCAGTGCTGCAGCAACGGTGTCAACAGATGTCAGAGGAGGTTTAAGATTCTTGAGCAGAGGTTGAGTGGAATTGGGCGGAAAGGTAAAAAGAATGGTAGGCGATGATACGGGGGGAAGCTTGAAGGTGGGATGCGAAAGAAGACGGGAAAAGGATTGGATGATGGTGATAAGTGGATGGGAGATGGAGTATTAGGATAATAAAGTACCTAGATTAACATTTTTACCTTTGCTGCCGTTCCAGCTAAATTCGCCTACCTGGTTCTCAATGTTGACCGGGGGGGGGACTGAATGACTGGACCGAAATGGAATCATGGACGGCCCCCCGTTCGCATTGATGGAGAAGTTGAAATCGCTGCTGGAGGTGGCGCATTCCACCCTTGGGTCAAGCAGCATCACTGACCGAGCTGGCCATCCCATGTCACCCGGGTACCATCATACTGTCATGCCATCATACCCATTCCAGAGCTGAGAGTCTCGCGCTAGAGCCAGCGGCTGGACGATGGGGAGCTCAGTCATCCTTTGCTTTGACGCAACCCAAATCATGAGAGGACGTCTAACTTGTCTCGCGCAATGGTGGACACTCACTGCCATCTAGTCCAAACTGTCCAGATGTCCCGCAGTCCAAACGGTACCTACTCACCTTGATTGTATTTTCCTAGCGTCCTTAGTTCGCTGCAAGGATCGATGTCAAAAGCGCTAGTCTGCAGTATCTGCTTTCTCTAACCCTGCCGCCCGATCCTGCAAGATATTTCAATCGCCGACATAAAATACCGTAACGATACAGTGAGCTATCTCACCAGATCTCCCCCAAACTCGATCCGGCAAGGCGATTCGTCTGCATCGATGCGTGCGCGCCATCTGTTAYGGCCCATTCGTCCACCTCCCCCGAAGCATGGAGATGCAGGTAACATTGCCTTGGCAAGACCACCCTGCGCCAGCGAGAACCATCTTTGAAACGCTTCGATCATGCAGGCACATGGGTGTCAGAAGCCGCAGGAGGCGAGCAGCTCCGTGGCACCACGAATGGTCGCCCCCTGCGCCTTTGGTACTCGTGGCTCCTGTCGCCCCATCGCAAATCTGCAGGGTTCGTCAATATTATTTGGCATCAGTGATCAAAGCGAGACAAACACGGCGAGCCATACACAMCACCCCTGTGATTACAGACCGTTGGCGAAGACGGTTCTGTCAGCCTGTTGCCGGACTAGATCATGGATTCGTGCGGATTTTTGACCTCTAAGCTTCAGCCAATGGCTCAGCCTACCCTGCACTCTCTCTCCTATACGCSGTGACGTGGCAAGCCACAGCAGAGAGATCAAGCGAACGGGCTTCATCTATCGTCATCTTGATTCCTTGGGTCATGCACGGCCTTGATGACATCGTATGCTCCGGAATGAGTTTGTTGCTCAGCACGAGGCGCATTAGCCTCTCCAAGCTCGTGCTTTGATGCAAGATGCTGCAAGGACATGCCGGCAGATGCGTGTAGAGATCATCGTTGGCTTGGTTACGCAAGCGCGGTTACGTTACGCTTCCGCTCCACCAGCTACGGGTAGCCAAGAGCTTTTTCATCCGCAATAACCTGCCTCCAATACTACTTCACGCTCATGTAAACGGACCAGACGAAAGTGATGTTTCGGTCTCATACAGCGTCCTGTCCTCTGATCGGGCGCCGAGCTTGCGTAAAGACGGATGGTCCAGCATTCATGGCCGTCTAGCAAAAAGAGCTACAGTGGTGCTCAAAATGAGAATGGAGCTTGACTTGATGAGGAAAACGCAAATAATCGAGGCGGCACGACGGTCAGGAAATTATTGTGGGGGAGGGGAAGGCGAGTGATTTCCAGTTTTAGAGGGGGGGGGGGAGATTATCGTGTTTGGGCGAGCGCAACGGTGAGGCATCATGTATGGGCCGGACGCAAACAAGGGGCCGACAGCTGCAAAAGACAGGAGCGCTAGGATCGGATAGCCGAAGAACAAACAGGGGGCCGGCATATCRCGACCAGATGATAGGAGGGATCGAGGGAACAGCAGTCCCAACGGTCCAAGCCAATCGTGGGGGTTAGCGAAAGGGCAAAACAGGGGTGTGCTACCACTCAAAGGCCGGAGGGGGAAGCTCACGAGCTTACGTTACGGGGTAGCAGTGGTGCAAATCGGGGCAAATGTCAGCAAATCAGGCAAAGACGGATTCCCCTCTTCGGAGAGATCTTTTCAAATCAAATCGAAAGAGGAAAAGGTGGCGAGTGTGGCTTGAAGTCCCGGTGGCCTGAAGGGGTGAAAGATGGGAACGAGAGCAGTCTAGCAGAGCTTCTTAGGCTCTTAGCGGCTTGGGCGCAACGGTCACGGAATGTCTTAGATCTGTCTGACTGGGTGATCTCGATTGCTGCAGTGCGCAATCTCTTGTCGCACGCTTCACGCTTGTTTGTGGAGGTACATGATACATCATGTACGATACATCGTGTACATGTGACATGACAGTCGCCCTCCTTGCTTGAAGACGATGAGTGCCGAAACGTGTTGACAGCGGACTGCTGCCCGCCCGCCCTGCCATGCTCCGCAATTTTCCCCATTGGCCATCGCTATTTGGAAAATTGGAATCTCCTCAGATCTGACTTCAGGAGCCTCTGATCATTGCCGCGCACGTAACTTGCTCCAGCTCCACTTGGCTAGTCCCAACCGGCGGTAGTCCAACTGTCGGATGGCACTTGTAACTTGGCAGATGTGGATTCGGGTTGACCGTTGTCTGGAGAAGCTCGGGCCAGCTGCACGACGATGTCTTCTCATTATTGCGACTCGCGTGGATGGAAGCATATTAATGCAGCACACACAGGGTGACGACAGCCCACGAGCGGTTTCAGATGACGGCAACCACGGCAACAGGAATCCTGCAATGGATTTCCTGCATGAGGGACTTCMTCCCACTCGGCATTGAAGGTCGATGCTTCTTGAGCAATCCTGAAGCAGATCGCTCCATGCTGAATGCTCAGGCCGAAGGTTCATGGAATTTGATTGACACCAGGRAMAGGGAGAAGAAGGGGGGAAATTAAAAAAGGGAAGCGGCCCCAGATTTCAAGCCAAAAAGCCTAGCTGCAAAAACGTTGAAAAAGCGATCAGCCGCCCGCTTGCCGTGCCAGCTGGGGTTCTCGGGTGCCAGCCTACCTGGGCGATCTCTATCGTGGAACTTGGTGGGTCTCTGGTCCCTGGGACCCAATCAAGGAACAAATGGCAGTCGCTCCGAACTCTAATGGCCCTAGAGCCTTGATGATTTGGAATTATCCCTCGTGGGCTGCTTATTCGTTACCAAGGAACAACATACATACTTGCGCAATGTACCTGGGCCATCTCGTGAAGCCGCATGGCTTTGCGTAAATGGGCTCGCTTTTGGTACCGCCCGTATGGAGGTACCGTTGACCAAAGACGGTCAAAAAGGCTTCACTACCGAGATGGATTCGCGGAGTTGTGTTGGGTGGATGGCATCATGTTATTCATGTACCCTGGTACTGCTTGCGGACAGGGAGTTGGGAGCAACATTGACCGGATTAGCCAATCATTTTGCAKCTTGACCGATTCGCGAGAGCTGGCCGAAAGCAGATCTTGACATGGTGATAATATTAATAAATGTTGTTTATAACTTCKCCTCTGCTAGCGCTTCCCCTGTACACCAMCGTCTCCAGCTCAGGAAAGAAGGTCCATCAAGTCGCCATCGAGCTCATCGTATACTGGAGCCAAMTCTTCTACGATGATTGAAACGATTATCGTCTAGAAGATGATCAATACTGCTTCCCAATACCTTCCAAGTGTTCTCCAATGCCCAGTGCCCTTTTCCATTCCCCTCCCTTCCCCTCTCTTTCTTTCCCTCTCTTTCCCTTTGCCTGAAATCTGACGCCCCCATCGCCCATATATTCGTAAATCTATCCAATTGCTGAGCAAGCGAGCACTTCGCAATGTCAGATGCGCTTAGCTCCCCTCCAAACTCCATCGCTAGACTTTCCAAATCGGAAGCATTCCTTGCTGATCGTACAATCATCATATCCCAAAAGCGTCCGGACTCCTATCCCCATCGTCCGACCTTACAGCCATATGTCACCACTCTCGCCCATCACCCATCGTCGCCACGCCTCGCCATAAGCAGTCTCAAGATCGCGAACCCACCGTTTGGTGTCAAAAAGCGCACTAGTCCATCGACTTTCGTAGAGCATCTTGCGCAGATCCATCAACCTGCCCCTTGCAAACCCGCCTTCGCCGTCTTTCAAGGAATAATGAAGGTCGCTCGCCAGCTCAACGCCTTGCTCCTCGTAAGCTTCCTCACTCATTGCGATAAGCTCCCGTGCCGCTTGGCGCCCGGCAGCATCTTTGGGCAGAGCCCCTCGTAGGATCGAGGCCGCCATTCTGGAGCACATCTTATACTCGTACCGTGGGAAGGTGAGGAGAGGAGTCCCCGACCACAGCACGTCAGCTGCCGTTGTGTGAGCATTGCATTCCGGTGTGTCCACGAACAAATCGCAAACTCTGGCCCGTGCAATGTGTTGGTGCTTAGGAGCAACATCGGTGAACAAGAGCCGGGACGCAACCTCCGCTCCAACCCATTGCCGAGCAGTCTGCCGAAGCTGATGCTCTCCAAGATCCGGAAAGCGCAGTAGCCAGAGAACGGCCTTCGGTACCCGGGAGAGGATGCGAAGCCAGGTTCGAAATGTGGTGGGCTCGATCTGGCTCAAATTTAGTAACTGTCCACGATTTGGCAACAGGAAAAGTCTACCTTGTACAGCTGGTTGAAATTGCCCAGAATGACCGTGTCATCCGCCAGACTCGGGAATAGCTCTTTTCGCATCTTCCATCGTCGTTCTTGCTCGCCTGCCCAGTCCAGCTGATCCTCCTTCGAGTCCGGGGCACTCTGCCGGTGGTCACAACAAAAAAAAGTGTSCCTTGTGAAGATGACGTTTTCCCCGTAGATCCATTCGTCAAGGTCATCATTGTTGTTGGAGTCACGGACTTGGTCGTCGAGACTCACATTGGCTCGGTAGGGCCGCAGCGTTGCCGGCGGGATGGCAATCTCGTCCGCCAACAAGTAGTCACACCATTCCGCCCCAAGCGTACCGGCAAAGCCCATGAACGACATCTGAATTGGCGCCGGTCGAGCGGCAAAAACCTCATTCTTGGCTCCCCGGGTATAGCCATTCAGATTGACCAGAATGTGGACGCCGTCGCGTACGACCTGGTTGACCAGTTCGTCCGTTGACCACGATGATGCATCGTGGAACCCTGGGGACTCTTGCTCGATCTTGTGACGATGGACAGAGCCGTCACTTGTGGTGGTGGCATAGCAAATTGCGTGGACTTTGGATGCGTCGTGGAAACCAAAGACCGACTGCATGAGATGCGCCAGCGGATGATTATTGAAATCCGACGAAACATAGCCGACAACCAATTGAGGATCGGGCGGGGCTGGAGGTTCATAGACCTGCRCGGGGAGCCAAGGGGCCCGGAGCGTGGAACAGGAGACTCTGAGTCCATTACGCTGGGAGATTTGCCGGATATGCTTGGCTTGTAAGGGACAGGTGAAGGTGTGGAAGGGCAAAACAGTTGGGGCGCTGGGTACTGCCAGCGCTGCTGGCAGCCGTGGACGTGTGCGATCGAGCGTCTGCGAGCCTGAGCAGCCGTGATATTTGGCTCGGAAGATCTGCCAGACGAGAACCTTTGTGGCTCGCTCGATGAGTCGAACCACCTTGGCTCCCTCCCAGCCGTCGTGAGCCCAAGCGCCTAGAGCTCGATGCATGTTGTCACGGTCCACTTGCGAGGCGAAGGCTGGTAGTTGTCGAAGAAGATGGTCGATGCCTACGCTGTGAAGGATACCCTGGCCCCAATTCCGGCCGTCACGGAGTTGTCGTTCGACGATGGCAACGACCTGCTCAATCCAGCCCTGACGCCGTTTCGAACCGTCTCTTGCATCGTAAAGCATGCCTTGCTCATCGACGTGCCACCGGTCTTTCTTTCCATATGAGTATCCCACCCCGCCGCGGCCGGTCCAGCTACAGACAGAGTTCAGAGCGTTAGCCAGTCCACATACGGCCTCTGCAAAATCGGGATTTGATGCGACTGCCCGCCGGTAGTACTGGATCGCGTCTCTGATGTTGCCTTTGTCTTTCACAGCGTTAGCAAGGTTGGCCAGTGCAATGTCAAAGCTACCGTCGCACTCGACAGCCTTCTCGTACATCTTGATGGCCGCCGGGAGCTGTCCGATATCCTTGAAAAGGCTGCCGAGATTAGTGTACAGGTGAGCATGCCTTGCATCGAGCTTCAGGCCGTAGTCGTAATAAGCCAATGCCAAGGCAACACCGCTGCCGGGGACCACGCCAGCGAAGACGTCGTTCAGCCCTGAGAATGGCGGTTGGCTGGCACGAGTCGACTGTTGGACGCCTGCAAGGAGGATGCCGACGTTGTTTGCGGTTGACGGGCTTGGCTGCAGTGACAGCGAGAGATAATACAACGCGAGGATTTCCTTCACCCCAGCAGTCGACCGAGGCGCTGCAGCTGATGCTCCACTTGACGACATACCGTCTTGATAGATTTTCGCCAGGGACAGCAATGAGTTGCTTATGATCGACACCGCTGCTTTCTGACTCGCGGCCTGTGACAAGTCTGCTAAGCCAGGGAGGTTGCCGTGAGGTGGAAAGACGAGTCGCGAAGTTTCGAGAGCAGCTTCGGGGGGAAGAAGAACAGAATCATCGCGCACGACCTCCGCGCATCCAAGCCTATCGGATCGTTGGCGTTCTTGAACAAAGACCTTGAGGATGCGTCCAATGAGACCGCGAATGCCATCATGATGGGGTCCCGCTCCAGTCATGATTGCATCTTCAAAAGCATGCGCCGCCCCGTCGTTGTCACCTGCTTGATAGAGAATGTTTCCTTTTCCGTGAATCAAAGCCAGAAGCCTCCCATTGTCGGACGGACGGACAACATTTAGGCCATTTCGGTAGTCCCAGTTTGTAGCAAGACTTTGTCCCTGRAAAGCTCCTCCCCCTTTCCAGATTTCGTTCCTCAAGGCAGTCTCAACATGTGTGATGATCTGGACGGCCTCGCGGCCTCGGTTCTCTTCCTGTAAGAATCCGACAAAATGCTCGACCGCCTCGAAGTAGGATGGCCTTGATTGGACAGCCCGCGTCCAGAGCTGTTCGGCCTCACCTCTACGACCTTGTGCTAGGAAGGTGGCCGCCAAATTGGACATCGCCTCGGCGTTTTCAGCATCGCGCTCCAGCACCCTTGAAAACCATCTGGTGGCCTGCAAGTAATCACCGAGCCCAAACGCCAAACAGCCACTCAGGAGCATGCCATCTATCCATTGCCAATGACTTTCCTGAGAGAGTCGACTGAGCGTTTCTAGTGCACTCGAAGCCGCGATTGCGGGTTGATTCGAAAGTTGATGATCTTGAATCAATTGATTGGGAACGTAGCTAGCATGGCCTTGGAGGGAACGCGACACCAAACGCGGGTTCCGGAGTCTCCTTGACGAATGAGATTGTTCCCCGGACATGCAGGAGCGAGATGAGACGCSGCGGGGACAGAAGATACCAGGTGGAGCGTGTCCTTGTTTCAATCTGTAGGATTGAGTCTCGGAAGCAGCGTGTAACTCGGCAGGATGGCAGGCAGAGTGAGCTGTGTTGGTCCAAGATGGATATGGACGCTTGGGTAGGGGAGTACGAGAGGGAGGTACGGCGGCTTGAGCTCCAGCCAGATATTGCTCGCGACGATTCCGTTCTAGGACAAGAAGAAGGCAGCGATAAATACCATGCGCCTCCCCAAGGACACGTTCCTTGAAATCCACACGTCTGCCGGGACCCTGAGACGGTTGCCAATCAAACGCGTTTGACATTCTGCCATCTTCGCGTGCATCGTTGGCAAAGCCGTCCTCTACCTTCAGAGAGCGCTCTCCCCCTAATGCCATTTTTGCATCAAAAGCCAACGGCAGATTTCCCGGAGGAGAGGCCTGCACCGATTGTTCCTGCTGACCAGGCGTATGATAAAGGGACAAGGGTGCTTGACACTGCCCTGCAAAAAGAACCGCAGGAGCTCGAGTCGTTGTTTCGGTCCTCATGATGGATGGATCCAACATCGTTGAACTTGTACTTGGACAAGCGTCTACAACGTTGCCAGTTGCACTGTATAGCGCATGGTCGCGAGGGCCCAGATCGCTGTTGAGCCAGCCCTCCCCCAGTTGACTGGTTTTTTGGGAAGGAGTGGGACTAGGAAAAGGCGGCCACATTGGTTGCATAGCTATCGGAGCGCTCGGTGCCGCTGCAGTATTAAACGGGAGATTGTTGATAGGAGATTGGTTGAGAACCGAATCCATTACACCTGAAGCCTTTGTTCGATTTACATCCATGCTGTGGCCACCGCGTGCAGACTTTTGATCTGCGATGGTCTGATATGGATGACTGCGGCGGATCTGCATACTCGCTCTAGCAGCATAGGACTTGTCATTCCCTCGCAGCGGTAGTTGTTGAGACCAGCTGCTGCTTCGGGACTCGCTTTCAGCACCCTTCACCGGCCGAGACAGGGGCATAAGCAGATGCTTCATTGCGTGAGGCTTTGATGTCCATTCGGATAGGCTCCCATCGTATCCAGCAGCCAATGTCCCGCTTGGTGTCTTGCGTCGTAGCATGTTCTCCGAAGTGCTGTGTTCGTCTGAGCAGGAGAGAATGGGGGATGTTCTGTATGCCGGAGGACAGGCATGGTGCTCACGCTGCCCAGGGCTCCGCAAGTCACGTCCTGTGTAGGGTGCTCTTGATAAGGGCGGTGGAGCCAGGTGCACGAGGGGTGTGCGATCTTGAGGTGGATCGGGGCGTTTGAGCTCGAATGACGACGGCCGCGGAAGCTGACGACATCCTTGGAAAGGGTTCCATGCTAGTTGGTGGGGCTGATGGCGATAACTGAGGTCGGAAAGCATACTGTTCCACGCTCGCTATTGACTTCTATATATCTGTGGAGGGAAAGGCTGGACAGGCCGTAAGGCTCGACACTATGCACAGAGCGTCCCGATGCCTTTGCGACGCTGTATGAGGCAGCATTTCGCACGCGGCATCATCCGACCAGTCGGAAAGAATTGGCTGCAATCTGTCTTCAGCAAGGACTCGAAACGGCCACGATTTGCAGATAACAAAAATCCARGCAAACAGAGTCTCCACGAAGGAATGCTCTTGGCCAAAGTGCCGACCTTGTTGAACGGCACTTCAATATGAGTAGTAAGGAGTAGTAGCAATCTACCTGATGCGGCTGACTCTTAGTAAAAGGTGGAATATACTTGATGCTTGAGTCGTGTGCTGTGAGCGTACATGTGGAGCACCGAAGCGTTACAACGGCAGGGATTCTATGAAACCGCGGCGGTGGCAGCAAGGCTTAACAAACCGCACGTAAGGTGAGAAGCGAGATGGAAAGAGAGTTGGAGTTAAAATATGCCAGAGCCAGAAGTTCGAAGAGTAAGGACCGAGTCGGCAAGTCTGTCACCCCCTTAGTCAGGACTCTTGGCCAGTGGGAGTTTGTGGTGGTGGTGCCGTGGAGGGCGCAGCTTGCCGCAGGGCGCGCCTTAGCCTTGTCAATAATATTCTAGCCTGGCATTGCTAGATGGCAGTACCTTCGGCCTTGGGTTATTGAAGTTCAGAGGTCCTCGCAATCCTGCAGTTGCAAGCCTCTTTCATGATGAAGACAATAATGTGCTGATTGCTAATGCTAGATCTACAAATTTGCCCCATGCTCCTTTCGATCGAACCCCCTGCCCGTTGCCCGTTCCTTCGTCTTAAGTTGTTCTCATCGTAGCAGTCTGTAGATACCGAGCAAGTGCGACCCGATCTTTTGTTGCTCAAAGCAATGTCACTGATCCAATGGCCAATCGAACGACATGCGTAATTCTCGCTTGTCGAGTTCCTCAGTGCGGACTTGGTGGGAACGGGACCAAGCACGCAATGAGTCTCTATGTGACAGGCAGAGCGGTGTGCAACATGCAATAACGTTACTCGACATGCCCAAAGGGCAGCCTGAGGAAGCAGCAGTGGAAGTAGCAAACAAAAATTGTTCACCCGTGAAGATGGACCTCCACGTCCATGCTGTAGAGCGAGGACGTCGGGGTGAGTAAGGGGGGATCCTGAGAGTTTCATTTCCTTTGCACCAAAATAGGCCCTAACCACAGTTGCTGTCCAATGTGGATATCAAGGTTAAGGCCAGAGTGTTGGCAAAGTACGCAAAGCCCCGAGGAGCAACGGACACCGGAAGTAAAGGCGCGAGGACAGGGTAGTCATGGACGCCGCAAGTGCACTCGGTGGTAATCCAGATGGCTTTGCACAATGCAGCTATTGCTACGAATCCGGTACTGCTCACGTTAGTGCTATCATCACCTAGAACTCGCGGGTACTTACCCTCCACACTGCCGTCGTCGATTTCCTCACTGACGGTCTTTGGCGACTTGCCATCCACCAGACATCCTACGCTAAAGGCTGTTCCGAGAACCTCCTTCACAGTACCTTGCAAGTCCTTGGACATGGATTTGAAGCGCATGGTCCGTGCAATATTGATTATCTCATCGAGAGGAATCGACTTGGTGTGTTTGATATTCTTTTCCTTTTTCCGATCCCGAGGTGGCTCCTTGAGAGCTTTGATCACGAGTGAAGAGGCTGAAGGGACGACCGAGACGGCAGCTTGGCGATTCTGGATGGTAAGCTTTACGGTAACGCGTAGCCCTTTCTGAGGGTGGATAAGCGGCATGRTTCAGCATTTCTCCTCCCACCAGAGCTGTAAGTTGGAGACGGCGTACCCAATCACCCGTAGCCTTTGCTATATCCTCTCCGACCTTTTTCGGTGACAGTCCCAGAGGCCCGATCTTGGGCGCCAACGCGGAAGACGCTCCAACCTCTCCGCCTGTGGCTCTGAGAGTGCTACGATAGGTTAGGAACATTCTAACGTGCCCCTGTTCTGGCAACTTCTCGTGGTGGACAGTACTCACATCTCTTTGACCTCATTGGGATCGAATTTGGGAGCTGGGGTACCATTTAGCAAGTCGGAGGGAACAAGGAAGCAGTGAAGTCGCGCGATTGCACTTACGCATTTCCAACGTGAAGTAGATCTTTCGAAGCCGTAGTCAAGGGGCATAAAAATAATATGACAGACTCAAGCAAGCGAGATGGAAATGTGTGAAAGGCTAGTTCCCAATGAGGCTAGATTCATGGGYTCCTAAAATATGCGATTAGTCAGGTAGCCGAGGTACCCTCATACCTAATACTGATGCACAGGTTATAAATTACAGCCGAAGTTACTGCTCTTGAATCGTGATGCAAGAACWTGCTCACGGGCCATCTCATTCTTAGACCAGAAAACATCCTGGTCCGAGCAGCTCCGAGCTTACGGGTAAGGCAGTTTTGGATTTGTAGGCTGTATCATGGGCTCAAGAGCAGAACCGATGTGACGTCTGGCTATGGATTTCAGCACGCAGAACGGGTCAGAGAGCTCGAAGCCATGCCGAACACCCATCCAAATGTCAAGACTCAACATTCAGGCTCTTAGCGTATGAACCTGCACAGTCCTGACTCATCGCGCTGTCGACTTCAGACACCTAGGTACTCAAATCTGGCTCTGAGAAGCTGTGGTTTTGGTGGGACTTTCTTCATCTCAAGCCTGTGCACGGCTTCAGTCGCAATCCTTGGTAGGATCGATCTTGGGGATGATAGTCTATGTAGTTCCAGAAACCGCGAGTCTGGATTGGATTGCGTCAGCCAAGGGCGTGATTCATGACAGGAGTTTTATCGCTTACTTCATAAGATGATCCATGAAGCTTTGCAGAGAGACATCATCAGTGAATATCGTTTGCGCAGACGGGGCACCGCCGTATGCATTCGTGGTATGAGTGGTTGAAGGATTCAATTTGGATAGCAGGAAGCGGGCTTGAGACCCTCCGGCATCACAGATGATGAATCGTGGAAGGGGGAAACGGTCTTGCACCAAATCCTAGTCTTCTATTAGTCGTGCGTGTTTTTCGATCGTTCGTCGACTCAATCATACCCTAGCATCCTCTTTTGGCTGCTCTAGCAAGGCCTTGAAATTCGCGTAATCTTCCTGCTCTTGGTATCCGGCTTTTCTCCACTGCGCCATTGTCTCCCCGTGAAAGATGAGTATTTGGAAAAAAGTGTCCAGCAGAAGAATATGAGTGGGTTGTATGGATGCCGAGTCGAGGAGTACAGGAACACTCCCCTCTTGATCAAAGGTGTACGAGTCAAGGGTAGGCTGGATCATTACTAGCGAATCACCCACGTACTCGTGGTTCAACACGTGCCGATAGAAAGCGGTCTCGTCTGGAGAGCTGTTGAARACCTGCAGGAAATGGCTACGGCGGAGATGGAACATGAATTGAGGATATAGCGTGAAGTTCTTCTCAAGCCTGAAAGACGATGGATCATCCTTGCGGTACTCCGCAAATCGAGCACAGAGACGAATGAGCATGCGATCAACCCATCGGAGCACATCTGGGCCATCGTCCACTTCGGCCTTGAAAACGGCGATCCTAGACATCAGTACGGCTGCCGCTTCCTGATCAAACGATTGGGCAATCACAGGGTCACCTGCCGGTCCGCTCAAATTACGGGCCGCTGTCGTTACTCTCAGGTGGAACTGCCCCGAAGAATGTTGATAGTAGGTCAGGAATTGTATCATGCCTTTTTGTGGGCCCTGTTGGTGTTGCGCCGGTCCTCCCTGATTGGCGATTTCAAAGTAGATGCCATAACTAGCCGTTGGATCAATGCCACACATTTTCCATGAGCACGTGTTTCCAATGCCACATTCGGTGTCTCCAACCAAAGGCGATTTCTTATTAAGGGAGATGGCATGGCCAATGAGGCCTGTGACTTTGAGTTCTTTGGTGGCCAAGACCTCAAGAGACGCATTGAACCCCATCAGCAGATTGTCCTCACCGTCCTTGTCGAAGACCCGAACGAAAGACTGCTTGAATTGAGAAGAAGTGAAGCTATCAGTAAGTATCATGTGCCCACCAGTGGAATTCGGTAGACCCTTCATCTCTAAAAGGCCGACTTGATCTAGACATCCCGCAAAGATGTCAACAATGTGACCGTTGTGCGCCGTGCGTTTTGCCAGATTATCGTAGAACTACACACAGGAGCCAAAAGTTAACACGGTGCAGATTTTCGAGCAGATTCTGGCGATGCAAACCTTGAGAGCTTTCTTGTAGTATTTGATATTATCGCGGTCAATGTCATGATGCGATCGGATGGGTTCCCTAAGCTCTGGGCCAACTACTTGACCAGGACCCTCGGTAGCTGGACCACCGGCGAACAACATGATTCGGCCGCCAGCATTCTGGAAGGAGGTCTCGAGCAGGCCGATGGCGACGCTCAATGCGACTCCTGTACATCTGATCGATCGCTTGTCATTGGCCACCGGCCAAGGGTCTTTTTGTAACTGCTCCAGCGCGTTTGTGAGTTGGAACTCACACTGTTGTACCGGAAGGAGAAATCGGGCGGCTGGCCCCATTGTTGGTGGTCTGCCGGGCTGCGAGGGCATGTTGGGTCGCATGCTAGCCGATGGCGACAGGCYCAACATCTCCTGAACTTGCTTGGCCGGATAATCTTTGCTACCACGGAAGACATACGACTTGGCGCACTCCGTGTAGCCAAGTTCATGGACTTGCGCCTAGGGTTCGTCAGCCTCAGTGTCCCCCATCTTTCAAGCGTTGCCGTTACCATCGTCCCGAAGGTTATGAGGCCGACAAGGGCATTTGGAGGAAGCAGACTTAGGCTGGTCACTAAGGAGACCTTCAAGGCATTCAGGCTGTCCTCTTCTTGGCACGTGTCCACAACGTAAACGAATATAGGGGGTGCAGGCGCAGGTCTCGAGAGTTTATACTCAATGSTCGTACTCGAGGGATGCAATTCCGGGGGGATGTTGTCTTGTGTGATGTCTTTGTAGTGCTGAGGGAGCTGATTGCGGGACAAGCAAAAGGGGCATATCCACAGCCGGGCACGAGTATCGACAGTCCTGACCGCGTCAGTATCCACCAGGGCCATAAACAGAGAGGATCATACGCAAAGGGATTCAACACGGCTCGACATGGCTGCTTGCAGGTGACTGGTTCATATCGAAGGACTGGAGTGTCCGGCTTCTCTTTCAAAGGAGTATACAAGGCACCGATAGGCACGACGAGACGTGAAGCTTCCTGTGGGGCCTTGAGCGGGCTGCTCCTCCGAGAGGGACAACCAGGAACAGACCATGCGAGAGCTAGGAAACGTGTTCCAACTAAGTCGGAGCCCATCATGATCCTCAATCTCACTCCACTGATCTTTGAGGGCGTCGTAGTCCATGCTTGAACGTCTTGTAAGCTTGCCTCTTGGCTGGCTTGTCACAGGCCCATGTTTCAGACTTCTTCTCTTCGGGGACGATGGCGAGCAAGGTACGAGGACCAGGAGACAATGCTCTGAGTTGGTGCTCAGTGCGACTTGGAAAGACACTTGTTGTATCCTCTTTGCAAGGCTCCTGGATACATGTGTAATTTCGTGAAATCCCGTTCGCTTTACACTAGGGTCCCAGAATAATACTAGCCGCTTACGTCCTCCATCGTATCTACCATAATCAGCTTAGCGGTTTTAAGTCTTGGCGCCGCGGGAATAGACATATACAACAGCGATCCGATTTCTACATCAAGAACGCTTGGTCGCAGAACAGAAGAACATGGTGTCTTGGTACATTATATTATCACTGTCATCACTGTSATCACTGAGCGTAGAGCAAAACTACCCATCGCTGGGCGCCCGCTTTTGAAGATCCATCCTGGCGTCTTGTGAGGAAGGTGGGAATCAGCAGAGGTCACAAGACCTGCAAGCCATTGGGATCAGACCGCGACTCGGTGCTCAGAACAGTCCGGCTGCCGTCTTGTCATGCATGTGATTATTGCGTTATCCGAAGCAAGTGAGTCAGCTCTTACTCTATGACTAAATACCTTTGGGTTATCTTCTGTGCTCGGGACATATCACCGCTTGCAGCCCAATGACTTTGAAGTGCAAGCGCTGCCTCGCTCACGAAGTTGTTGTTAGAGTCATTGCAATCCTCCTTGCTCACTGCATCCCCAAGCTGCAAGCACCGTTCATAATATGGAATCGATAAATGCAACAATCCGATGGCATGGTAGGTGCGTCCGACGTTAAACTCAGCCTCTTGTCTTTGCGAGACGCTGCCTGCATCTTGTCGACCTTGGTAGTAAGCTGTTAAAAAGGCCAGGCCCTGCATTAAGATTTGTTGTCGATTCTCGGCTTGGCGCTTGAGTGCCCAGTGGACGTAGGCAAGCGCTAATGAGAACTGGATGGCTGAGTTGCAACGATCAACGGCTAGAGCTCGTAGAAAGTAGTCTGTGGGTCATCCAAATGTAAGTCTTTCGGTCACTTCGAAACGGCATCGGGTGATTGACTTACTGATCGCGTACGTATAACTTCTTCCAGCATACAGCATGTTTCCATACAGCATGAGCAGTGATGTATCCAAAGCTTCCGCCATCACCGGAGTTCCACCATTGTCCCTTGTGTTACAGGAAGCTCGCTCTTGAAAATGGCTTTGCGATTGCTCCTCTACTAGAAGCGAGAAGTCCATTGCTTTCAGCTGCCGTAGCACAAACTTCTGAGAGACGCTGCTGCGATACCAGACATTGTCAGAGTCAACTAGTCGGTGTAACGCTGAAGAGAGGCGGTAGCTGTCTGTCACGAACTGATACTTGGTTAGGAACCATCTTGCCACCCCAGATAAGCTTTCATCATCATTGGCATGGAGCGCACAGGCTGAGACGACAATCAGTCGGGATCGGTCATGGAGACAAGTATCACCAACTTACTGAACCAGCCTACCTGGATCAGGAACAAGGCTGTTTGAGAATGGTAGAACACATTGCTGCTCTTGAGAGTAGTCATCACTTCGTAGGCGGTCGTGAGACTGCCCGTCTTCGCGAGCTCGAGACTGTACTCCAGGAGGGTGTGCAACCAATCTTCGAAGGGTATTCCCAGATATTGGTCCGGGATCGTGATCATGTCCCCATCGGGCAATACTATGAGCGCAGCGTCAGTCCCATAATCATGAGATAAAGCCTTCCAATACACTTACTGATGGCCGAGTCTGTGTGACGGACAGCTTTTTCCTTTTCACTTTCCCGACCTTGGGCTAAGGAACGAGCTTCCTTCGAATACCCGTAGAATTTGCTGTGCTTGTCCTTGGGAAAGAAGACCTTCTCCCCTTGAAATGTGCGCAGCAACAGCTTCGACGCTTCGAGCCATGCCGCTGTGTCCCGTTCAGAGGATCCTCGGCGGTCTCGAAGCTCTTTCCAACGAGCGTAGAGAGACTGAATTTCCTTCCGGTGGTCCGGCATCTCTTTTGGCTCACCTTTCTGTACCACCTTGCTCTTGCTGGAGCTCGATGGAAGCAGGGTTCGTAGCGGGGGTAGCTGATCTGATTGTTGTCCTCGTCCCTTGATGTCTCCCCCTTTGGCGCCGGGGTGGCGTCTCTGCTCAGCAGCAACAGCTACGCGGTGGGGTTTGGGATCAATAGCTCTAGCATTGTCCGATTCTTTGTCTAAGTTCCATAGTGCCACTTGTGCTTCAGTAGAGTCTGGATTGTTGCCAAGGATTGCAAGGTAGCAATTTTCGGCTTCCCTACTRGCGCCCAGTGCTCGATAGCATAGAGCCAGCTCCATGACCACAGTTTCGTCTTTGTAAGAAGCCACCTGCTGAAGGGGCTCGTAAAATCGTAAGGCTTCCTCAAAATGTTTCCTGCATCGAAGCGCATTGGCAGTCTCACGGAAGAGGTCAGGAAAGGAGGATACTTTGGCCCCGTCGCCGGTGTCCCAGGGTTCAAGCCATTCGAAGTGTTTCTAAACATAAGTGAGCAGTGTCTCCTAGTCCCCATCACCATTAGCTTACAATAGCCTCCACTGAATTATGCTTTTCCAAGCATAACCGGAACATTCCGAAGCGAATGCGCAGTTCGAGAGGAAGGCCAATCCCGTACGAAGTTGCGTCGAATCTGCCCTTGACGAACGCGGAGACCTCAAGTCGACGCGGATCGTCCTGGAGATCCCACTCTCGATCATCATGGTTAATGTTTTCCCAGTAGTCTTCTTCAGAACGGCCGAGTAACCATCGAGACAGACCCTTCAAATACGTGAGTCCCTCCTCGTACCGTTCAAGACTACCATACAGCTCGGCCACAATGTTGACATCAGACCACGAAAAGCCGGTGTTAGGATCGGGCTCCGATTGCTGGAGGTGGGCGACGGTCACTTTGTAATGGTCCAGCGCTCGGTCCGCAGCCTTCATCTCGATGTAAACATCTGCAAGATGGCGCAAGACGGTTGTATCATGTGGGAGATATCGGAGGATGTACTCGTACTCAGAGACGACCTTTCGTTTATAGCCTAGCTCTCGATTCAACGCAGCTCGTTGAAATCGCGCCTCGATGTTATCTTTGTCAACCGAGATGATGCGAGCGTAACAATAAATAGCATCCCGCAGGGCTGCAACCCTATCCTCGCCGCCTTGCTGTAAGATCATGGTAGCCACCCTCGCCCATGTTTGAGTATCGCGAGGTCTCGTATGTGCTCCGTTCCAAGCAGCCTTTAGAGCCTTCTCGGGTTCTTGCCGTGCCGTCAGGATCTCTGACAGTAGACTGTGAGCTTGAAACATCTCGGGGTTCAATTGTAAGGCCCTGAGGGTTAGTAGCTCCGCTTTTCCCAGATCACTCTGTGTAAAAGCTCGAGTCGCATCAGATAAGTATGCCTTGAAGTCCACTCCTGGCTCGATTGGTTTTCGTAGACCCCGCTTGATACCCCGACCGCCCCTGCCACGAACACTGTGTTTCCCTCTCTGTTTATGGGTAGCGACATAGTGTTCCGTRTCCGCTGATCGTAATCCCTCACCTGAACTTGCAAGTGCTCTGGAGTGTCCCCTGGCGGCGCTCCAGTGTCGATCATCTTCGCCCTCTGAACCATCATGGGAATCCTCACTCGAAAAATTCACCTCATCACTGGTCAAAGCTTAATTTTGGCGAAGAGGAGTGCCCAGAGGAGTGCCTCACATACCTTTCGGAAACGCCAGAAGAGACGTAGTCAGGGTCACAGTCTGGGTCATCGGGCTGTCCCGTCAGCTGGATGGGGGAGTTGGTGTCGTCCGATGACCCCGAAGAGGAATTTTGGGTTTTCGTTCCTCCACGAGCTGACACAAAAGGCTCCTCGCCAGACAACGACCGGAAAGCGGCACTATCTCCAAGCCAAGGGTATGTGGTGGTTCCAGCTGCAGAAGCCGGGTCTGGGTACTCATGCGCAGCTCCTGAAGGCCGGTCCATCTACCAGATCTTGAAACGATGGGTTGATTTTGCTCAGAAGGAAGAAGAATTGTGTCAATGAGAATCTTGTCTACAGTGGAATTACGAAGATGGGTCTCAAATTTAGAACGGTGGATTGAGAGCACGGAGTCACGGGAGAAGAAGTAGGAACATAGAAAGGATATGACTGTATAGGTACGAATCCCGCTTCTTGTTGCAGGAGCGGGCACGATGCTAATCCGGTCGTAGGGGTGACATTTGAAGCCAAAATAAATAATTAAAGGCAGATAGATTGCATGGGAAGGACCCTACTTGACCGGTGCAACTGCCAAAAGCCTCGCAAGAATCTAGCTGAGCTGGCTGACAAATCTCATGTCTCATTCAAAGACCTAGGTGTCATAGCTACCTCCGTATTTTTTGTTTCTGAGATGAGTCGAAGAATATGTGACAGAGATGTCCTTCCAAATCTAGAAGGCGCCACACATGGACTGTCCCATACTTTCGAAGGTCCAAATCGCAGAGCTGGAAGGCCGAGTTCGACAGGAGGAGAAATTTTGCTTTGTATCCATATGGGAGAGAGAGGCATCTACACGGTTGGCGCGTGCTTGGACAGCTTTTAGATCTGAAAACCCACCAAGAGCCGCACGAGTAGGCTTTAGACCTGTTCAGGAACAGTCCCACGCGTCTGTTGCGCCCCATCGTCTAGACTCGGGCAATTTAGCCGCAACACCAACGTGAGCTTCCAAGGTCGTTCAAATTCATCTTGATCTTCTGCTTCCATTACATATCATTCCCATTTCCTCACACCTTATGTTCCTACTGTCTGCTGCAACARTCCTCAGGAAGTCCTTTTGCATCGACGACGCAGCTGCATGACATAGTGGCAGTAGCGTTCCATAAGCCCCACGCCAACAGTATCTGGGATACTGGCCCTTGCTAAGGACATCCGCAGGCAGCAGACGTCCTAGGTTCGGCTTGAAAAAGACCCCATGCGGCGAGGCCAACGTCTGTGATTGAGTATCGAGAGGCTATAAATTTCGTACTCGGTCACCAAAATTGGTAACTAAAGAAGTCGGGTGGGTACACATAACACTGCCCGCCCAAGTCTGAGGAGCATTYATTCCTGGCCGACCACGTATATCAGCTCTGCCGCTGTCCGCCAAAAACTAGGCTCTCCTCCGCCGGGTTTGTTCGAGCCTATTGACTGGATTGACAATCACTCAGCCTTCCCCCCCCCCTAAAGAGACGCGCCCTGGATCCTGAAGAGAACCGGTACGACTGTCAAAATGTCCGGCAACAATATAATTGGAAATCGCAATAGCACCCCTGAGGCATCAAGCTCTACTTTACGTCCGCCACCCACAAGAAACCCGGCCCCTGGACATCATCTTCGAGCGTCCGCCGACATGTCGACTTTCAATTCGACGCCGCTGTCCGCTCGGCACATTCGACCTGCCTCCGAGATGTTATACACGCCAGGTCAGTCGCAGCAGTTCGATGCCGCGGACAAGGCTGCAGACCAGTGGATTGCCGAAATAGATCAGTGCGAAACCACGCTGGAGGAGATGGCTGGCGCGACTACGGACCAGGACTTCAAAGCTGAGTTGACCGCGATAGAAGAATGGTTCAGAGTCCTGAGCGAGGCTGAAAGGACGGCTTCTCTGTATGCCCTATTGCAACAAGCCACCAAGGTTCAGATCTTGTTCTTCATCCAGACACTCGAGGAGATGTTGCGAAAACACCCCATGCCAGGCATTTTGTCTTCTGCGAAAATTGGCGATCAAGGTAATTCTGCATCCTATCTGTGGAGGTCTTTGTACTGAGAATTGGCCCTGGAGACCGATTAGGAGACTCAACAACGAAACTTGAAAATTCCCGCAACTCTCTCGGCCGACCGCTGGCCTCACCGAGCAACAAGAGAAACTCGGGGCTAGACCCTTCCACCATCGTTGCAATGTTTCCAGACGCTGCGGCTGCCATAGCGAAGAAGAAGGCTGAATACACTCAACATACCGGCAATGCGCCCTCGTCGAATCGCAACAGCGCTGCGCTAGGCGACAGATCGTCTTTGGCAGCCCCTACTATGGCAGAGCCTAAAGAGTCTAACAAAGAAAACGTCACACAGCCGTCACCGTCTCCTTGGGGTCAGAGGTCTGCTGATAGCCGGCCCAAGTCATCTTCCGGCCATAATCCCATGGGTCAATTCAGTCAGCACTCCACCGGCCTTCGCTCGCCTCGGCCGCTTCAACTTTCAGGCGACAGCAACGTGCAAAATCAGAGCATCAGCATGCCAGATAGCACCAACAGCCTTCCCATACTTTCTCCCTACAATCTTGGCAATGCCAGCTGGGCTTCGATGGCCAACACACCCATGCAGCCTACATTCAACAACTCACAAGCGGCTACTCAGGCAGATATGGTAGCAAATGCGACAGCTATGAAGCTCGCTGCCCTCTCCACTGTCAACAACCGCATTGCGCTTGATGATGTTCGCAAATATCGTCGGGCGAGATCGAATGAAGGAGACAATAATTCTGGGCAGACGCCCATGTCTCCTAATTTCCCGCAGAATGTGTTTGTTGTGAATGAAAGTGGTCAGTTGATCAACTCGCAGGCACTGAACGCTCAGCAAGTAGCAGCCATACAGGCTCAACAGCAAACGCAATCCGGGTTTACTTCGCAACGAGGAAGGCCGGAATCCCCGGGCATAGCAATGCAGGGCAGCGGCTTAGGGCCGATGGGATTCGCCTCTCCCCAGAACAATGGCTACCTCGCTGCTTTTGATTCTCCTGCTAACATCAATACTGGTATGGGTGCACTCAGCTTGGGCCAGTACGGCATGGCTCAAGGGAGCAACCATGAAGGTTACCTGTCTGATCACTCGGAAATTCGGGGCAGATCACCCCGGGGTAGACGGGGTACGTCGAAGCCCCCTGAGGATCCAACAGATCCGGCCTTGCTTCAGGATATTCCAAATTGGCTGAGGAGTTTGAGGCTTCACAAATACACGGACAATCTCAAGGAGATGAAGTGGACGGATCTCGTCGAGCTCGACGATAGAGGTTTGGAGGAAAAGGGGGTGAATGCCCTTGGAGCAAGAAGAAAGATGCTCAAGGTGGGTTGACTCGGCTCCTTTGCGGGATATCAATGACGGTTCTCCAGGTATTCGAACAGGTGAAGGAGGCCAGGGCTGAGGGGAAGTTATAACGTTATGGTTAGCCCCTCTTGTCAAGCTAAAACTTCGTCAGCATGACCATTTCAGGATCGGAGGAATTTGTCTACAACACGTGGTGCTCTTGCGGTCACACATGTGACATGAGTCATGGGAATCATGATATATTCCACCTATTGAGATATCATGGCTTCAATGACAATAAGACCACAGCGTGTAGATTGGAAGTTAAGCCATGCAGACCACTGCGATGAGAAGCCGCAAGTGCAGGCTGGAGCAATTGTCAGAAAGAGGGGAGGCTGTTCTACTTGAGGAGGTCGTGGTCGGTACTACCGAGGACTTTGGCTCGACTTTCAGAATCTGAAGAAAATAATGCCACAGTGATGAGTCCAAGATGCCGTTTCCGCAGATCTCGAGCAAATGACGCTACTGCATTGCTGTAACATCATAAAAGCAATGGTATCAAACTTACATTTCGGGAGGTCCATAGCATACACCATGCCTTGGTGAAAAACAGTGCATCATTAAATGTAATGTATCGTCGAATCCAAAAGTAGTGGCCACGGCGCTAAATTTTTATCGACTTGCAGCTTTTTTTTGCATGAGTATTTTTCGTAATTTACATCTTTCTTAGTGAAATCAAAATTACTCATGCAAAAAAAAGCTGATAGTCGATCAAACTTTGGCCACTACTTTTGGATTCGACGATATATGATACCCAAGGAATCGGGAAAGCGGTTGATAAATCCTCCACCAGCCGAGCCAATCACCAATCAATCTTTTTTGGACTATGCATCCATGTCCACGTTAACCAAGAGGATTGCTGACTAAGTTCGCCTGCCGGTTCTAGACCTTCACTTCGCCCAAGACTTCAACAACTCTTGGGCGTCCAGTCCAGACCTTTTCACGTTGCCAGAGGACACTATGTTGTCCACAAAAGTAGGCTAGTAGAACTTCTCCAAGAGTCTACGAAGAGCGACGTGAGGGGCTTTACCTTTTGGCTTGCGCCGAATATTTCATGTAACGACCTAATCATGGATACGATAGTGCCATGGCTTCGCCGTCCAGGTWGTATAAATATGAGGAGGCGATCGCCCTGATGCCGAAGCTGGTCGACCGCTCTGGACTCATGCTGTCTTGATGATCGATATCTGCGTTTGAAATTTCCACTCCCTCATTGCAGCATATTCAGCATCTTGTCGCTGAAGAGCCCAGCCCGTACAACAATGTTTGGGTCTGCATTTGGTCATTACTGCGATGATTTGCCTCAATTCTCTACCGCCCGAACTCATCATCGAGATCCTCCATCAGCTTCCCATCACATCATTGCTCAAATATGGTCTTACTTCGAGGATAAGTCATGCCATCCAGCAATGCTCCTTGTCAAGGCCACGCTTGGGAGTGTACCAGACCAGGCTTGGTGGAATGCTCAACCTCGTAGAATCTGCCCCCGCTCGCAGCCCCTTCCACTCGGTCCAGAGAATATCACCACGGAGAGGGTCAAAGAATAAGGAATGCATGGTCTACATGCAGAACCGACAGATTCGTCACGTGGTAGAGAGATATCAGAGTAGCCTCAGGGACCTCGAAATTGCCATGTGGGAATTGCAAGAAGGGACTGCCCGCTCACTTGCACGATTGACCAACCTAAAACATTTGTCTATCCGTTTCGAGCATCCACGAACGGTGCAGGTGAACTGTGCCTTCTGGGAAAGCTCGCCCGGATCGGTTGTATGGAATTCTTTAGCTTCCAAGAAAGGTGAACAAAGAGCTTTCGGCCGGCTTGAGACCTTTATACTTGAGGGTGCAGGTATCACAGACTATCAGCTCCATGAGATCTTGAAGGGCAATCCAAGCATCAACGTCCTGGTGCTACGCAAGTGTTCCAATTTGACGTGGGTACATTTATCGGCGTGATCTACTCCTTAGACAATCTCGTGAGATCCATCACCAGAGGCTATGCTAAGTATAACGCATACCTAGGCGGGAGACGTTCAAGTTTCTGGCCGCGAGTGGGATTTCTCGACGTCTGAAAACGCTGCATTTCACCATGGTTGGCAATGAATTCATCGATGACCGTATCCTAGAGTACATCGGCAAGCTGCCCATGCTAAAGGTCCGTTTGCCACCATACCTTGGTCTCTCAGCTTTGTTCTCTGTTTGTGAGGGACAAGATCTCTTGATCATGAAGCTAATACCGCTTTTTGCAGTCCGTCTCGCTGCACGGGTGCAGCAATATTGACAACGATTTAGCAAATAAGGAAAATGAAACGTGGAGGATTGCGGTTTTCACACCGCCCTGTATCAGCGACCAAGAGTCATCGACATACCTTGAGATCGATTCTGATTATCGATAGCTAACACCGCGTGGGCAATGGTGGACATGTCGTTACTCTCTACGTTTACAAGAAATTCAGTTCTGATAATCATGCGACTGTCTCCTCGCGATTTCACAGCGTTCTGCTTCAAAAAGGCTCGTTAGGTGTCACAGCGGAAGATTTGGGTGCACTCCAGCCACAATGGAAATTCATCATCACCGCTTGGTGATGATGAACTTACGGAGTGATTGCTCGTGTTGAACCATACCAGCCTCTTTTTCTTGCTTCACGTGCAACACCGATGCTGAAAATTTGATTCTCCTACATGCCCTTTCATGTTCGTCTTGTTCCCCAATATATCCAATCGCTCACCTCAACCTCATCTACCTTCATTCACAGACTCTTCAGATCACTTTCCCGCCCTACTTCTGAACTTGCCTATCTCTTCATCGATCAAACGCGTTCTAGAGCTACTGCTTTTCCTGGGCAGGTTCATCCGTCATGGACGCGCTTCTTGACAAGGCATTAAAACAGGCGCCGGAGATCATGCATCACCTCTTCGCGCTCAATGGTATTTCTCAGCCAACATCTGACTATCTACAAGTCAATGAGTGGTGCTTACGAGTTCTAGGCACAAATAAGATACTCGCAGCTTTGCCCACTGAGGAGAGTAAGGCAGCCTACGTGCTTCGCACAGTTGCCGCTGGTCTGGAAGAAGTTGGCAAAGCCATGGGCTCGAGCGTTAGTGTAGCAATCCCTTCTTGCTGGCGATCAGCTGACAGCTGTTATAGATACAGTATCCACGCCCTTGTGACATTGAATATCACATCAATATCTCGCGAAGACAATTTCCCTCTCTGCTTGATCACATAACAGTGCAGAATTTCGGCCAGTTCGAAGACCTGTATCTTGCGGCGATCGCCACAACCAAGGACTACCTACAGCGACTTGAAACTCTCATTGCAAGCAATTTCAAGCAGCCAGATGAAGTCATCTTTGTCTTTCCTAACGAACCATTGCGGGCTCTTGGGCCTATTCGGCTCGCATGGCTCAGAGCATGCCTGCTTGCTCAGCAAGACTTACTCGAGGGTGATCTCTTCACACGGTCGCTCACGCGTGCGCTTGAGTTCCAGGCAGCAAATCTCGGTGATGCCAGCATGCCTACCCCAGAGCCGCATGGCATGGTTTCGAGCAACGTCTCAAGCAATAAGGTCCTCGGAAGCTCCAACACTGTCAAAACTAGACCTGCATTTTCTACAATGACAGGTTTTCGACAGCAGGACCTCAGCGGAGGAATGGGGCATTTGGAGACTATCCGAGGATACAGTTGTGGCATGATTTTTGCCCTGCTCACAGAGAAGCACGGCCCAATCTATCGATCGCACACAAAAAAAGACAGTCGAACAACAGAGCTTTCCGTGCCAGACCGAGAGATTGAGGCTGCATACCAGAGCTTATCGAGTCCTCATAACCTTGAAGAGCCGGCCAAAGGGTTTGATGTCTCGACATCTGTAAGGCTACCACGCAGTAGCCACACCTATGACCCTCGTGTGCCTATACCTGCAGGCGACCCATCTCGTGAGGGCTTATATTGGGATGCATCTAACACCGTGTACGAGCTTGATACAAACGCTAACGCCTGGAGCTATCCAACCATGGGAGCCACAGAACGGACATATATCGAGGCCCGTGACGGTATTACACATCAGTTACCTCGCAAGTCTCTGTCACCCGAGAAGTGCATCGAGCCACAAGCATACCCTCTTGTGGACAAGATTCCCAGTCAAGCACTGCTGATAGGCAGTCAATCTATACAAGATACCCGTCAGCCCAACGATCTCTCCGCGCCTTTCCATCAAAGCACACTCGGACAGGCGGGCATGCCACCACCTCAAGGCTCTCTCCATTACTACGCTTCCACCACTCTTCACGATTACGAATTGGATTATCTCCCTCTGATCCAACGACGAGTCTTTTCCCGCGAAGAACTGCAGCAGCCATTCTCAAAGCTGTGCGACACACCTCCACAACGCCCTAGCAGCCGTTCGATTATCGGCAGGCGCTTCTTCAACTTTTCACGTCACTGAGGGACGTACTCACTTGTTGCCTCGCTTCCTATTCTGGAACGGTTTACGCCTGCGGAAGTGTAGGTTTGGAGAAAGAGGGTAGCTAATTGAGGATCATGGTTCATCAGCCATTGATGATACTACAAATTCAGGGCCTTGATCGCCGTTCAGGGGCAGCCATAGCATGAGAGCCAGCGAGGGGCTGACAATGAGATGAGTGGAGGTGGGCCAGCCGGTGGGCTATGCAGCGTGAAATTGCGGCTGTATGCAACTGATCGGGAACATGGTCCTGCAATCAGTATTTCTCCGATTTGCCATAGAGAAAGAAATGCAATTTGCGCTGCTTAGAATGCTGCCGATGAACAAAATTTCTACTTTCCATTAAGGGGACGATGCGAACTGTTGGGTAGCTTGCGAACCTTAAGAATAGGACCTCCCCTCGTAATGTAGTCGTCTCAAGCTTGGTTTGAGCTACGTACTCGACATGTTGGGCATGATAGTACAGGTACTGCTTCATGACTAAATCAGACGCTGTGAGACAAGCACTTAACCGTATCAATATTTGCATAGCCTTCAGTGCATCTCAATTCGGGCGTTGGTCGACTCCCCTTCAACTAGCATGGCCGTTTGAAATGTTGCTGGCTCCCAATTGTGCAAGGACTCCAATTTCAACCCTCACTAGATTCTCTTTCGAAGAGAATTTATCGACCTGTTCCAAAAACAATCAATTCACCCATCCAACTTTTACTTTTAAAGAGACTGTGAACATACACTCCCCTCAGAACGACACCTTTACAGAACGGAGTTATCCATAAGTCTTAGACAGATGAAGACAAAATTAAACCGCCACTGAAGTTAGCCACAGCTGTCAGCGCTGCTCCACATACGCCAAGGTCGACAAGGGGGTTCCTACAATTGACCGCGCCATTGCCATTTAAAAAAACATTGCTTGAAGCAGAAATCACCTCAGTAAAGGCTAGCAGAAATCGGCGTCGGCAAAAGAGGCAACACATATTGCACTTTGCACATGGGACAATGTAAAATGCGAGATGCCAATGCGAAGAGGACGCCCAATCGGTTCAGAACACAGCCACCATCCCTGTCACTAGAGACAACAACAGTACGCAGCTGGTCATTCACATGAGGGAATACAAGGGATCAGATCAGCTCCAATATTCAACACGCTTGTAAGCAGTGAGGTTTGTCTTACCCGACAGGTCAATCCGACGGGGTATGTCCAATTTGATCACCTCAGCTAACGGACTCACCTTTATCCTGAGCTATGCCTCCTCAGCACATAGGACGTCGAGTTAAATAGCTTAAAGCCCCTAATCGTCTTGTGTGCGAGCGTAGCGCCTGAAACCAACCAATCGAGCTACTAGATAGACCCATCTTGTATACTGATGAGCCATACAAGTGCATCCCCCATGTAGACTGCGCCCCACGCACACCACAGACATATATTTGGTGATTTTCCTTGTCATCGTGCGAACATGGTCACGCATCGCACTACCTACTAACGCCACCCTACAAGATCCAACATCAATCCACCGATCGAGCCAGCAGCAGCAGGAGACTCAGGTAAACGAATCATCCTCAATGCTCCCCCACCCTAATAGCAACGATCTGCCCTCCAACAGTCTTGTTTCCATTGACTGGAATCCCAAGCCCACCTGCCGTAGTTACATAAAGAATCCCTTCGTCACCGTTCCTTCCAAAAGCCGCAGACGTTGGTTGCGCAATCGTGGTGTCATTCAAGTCCCCCGCAATTTTCACCTGCTTCCCCGTCATAACATTTACTTGAGTAACAGAGTTCCCACCAGCAATGACTGGATAAGCGAATTCTCCATCCCTTGATAGCGCGAAGTCATCATAGGCCACGATAGGTGGATCATCAGGGTAACGCGCGACCACCGAAGCGTTACCCACGGGGATGCCCGTCTTCAGGTCAATAGTAAAGCGGCCAAGTAAGCGCTCGCTCGTATCGGTAAAGTAGAGCTTGTCATCGTGGAGCTTGAGGCCATCGACACCAGTACCCTTGAGCAAGGGGTCGGAAGAGACGACCCTGTATGCGCCGGTCTTGATGTTCACGGACCAGATTGCGCCATTGGGAGGATCGGCAACGAGAATGGTATGGTCGTTCAGTGTCACAATACCGTCAGGTAAGGCTACATTAGGAACGTGGGCTGCGACACTGACGGTACACTGACGGTGGCATTCTCGCTATTACGACTGGGGAAGGTAACAAGGTAGAGATAGCTGCTGTTCGGCGCCGGGGCCTGCGTTGTGAGTGAGAAGTTGGACCCAGCTACTACGAAGGCATCAGGGGTGATTTCAGTGGTGCCAAGGAGACCTGTGTTGGAGTTGAAACCCTCAATCACGTTTGGGGACTGCTTTCGTGAGTCTGGTCGGACCAGGTATAATGAGGGTGCTGTGACCGTCGTAGCTAAGATCGAGCCATCCTGTCGAATGGCAAGGTTTGGTATTTCGTAGATAAGTCGCGTAGGGAAAAAGAGCTGCGCAAGAAGTGGAGAGAGTGTGGAGCACAGCAAATGCTAAGAACATCTTCGATGATATGGCGGCCATGATGAGGTTTAATGACCAATGTACGACGAAGTATGTACTCTGATGGTCTTGCTTTAAACGATAGAGACCGTGTGCGATGGTGCGTGAAGCGAAAGCTCGCCTTTGTTTGTGTTCGTCTTGCTCTTGAATCGCGTAATCAGATTGAAGGCCCATCTTTATAGAATAGGTAGCTAGGAAATCATGTAGAAGCTGTGTTACCTCTGAGTGACAAGCTCTCGATGAATAGAAGCACATGCGGAGTTATAGATTTTTTGCTTTACTTTGTAAGTAGAAAGACTTGTGAAGCATTACAGCTACAGGCCGCATGAGGCTTGATATAAGACAACATTGGTTAAGAATGACGTATCCCAGCTGTTTTCACCTCGTCATTATGCGAGAAGGAACAACTTATCAAAGCTCCGATTTTCAGGAGCTTGAACGACAGCTTGCTATTTAGTGATTTCAARTTGCTTGCGACTCCTTGGCATCCATTTTTTCCGCGTACTACCTTTGGTTTTTTATATACGATTCTTATATAAATTATTAACCTTATTACGTAACCGAACTAGTAAACCGAATTATTTATTTAAATAACCCGAATAAAAAATATAGATTCTATTATAATTATTTTAATTAAACGAGGTTTTAAAAAGGTTATTCGTATACTTTTACCGTTAAAATAAACTTAATAAATTTAATAATTTTAAACGCTTTTTTTTATAATAATACCGCTTTTATATTAATTATTAAGCGACTAAATATTCGTTTTAAAAATAAAAAAATATTCGTATTCGAAAATAAGTTCGCTATCGCTACCGAACGGGAAAAAAAAAAAATAATAACGTAAAAAAAAGGAAATTACTTAARAAATAAAAAGAGTATCGCGGGTATCGATTATGAATAATTATAACGGCTTTTTTAAAATTAATAAAAATAATAAATCTTTTAGTATTTTTAAAATAAATATAATTATAAAAAATATTAAAAAAAGCTTTTTTAAAAAGGCTTTTTAATCGTATTTTTAATAATAATACCGCCGGTAATATTATCGGTAATATTATTAACGATATTAATATTTTAAATTTTATTTTTAAAAACCGCTATATCGTTTTTTTAAAACCGTTAAAAAAAATATAAAGTTTTTCGGATCGTATATAGCTATCAGAGTGCAAGACCGGGTCCAAGTAAATAGGTAGAAAGATAATATTGCTAAGACTAAAGATATTAAAATATAAAAAAAAGAGGAAGGCGAGGGCCTTAACTACCTATATACTTTAATCTTATAATACTTATAATAACGTAATTCGATACGTTTATAAAGATAATACGAAGTAATATAATAACGGCCGTATTATAATTACCGTATTATAAACGGTATTGTTACGGTATTAAATAAATAATATCCGTATTAAATAAATAATATTTTATAGCCCGGATAATTATAAGAACCGAGGAACCAAAGATTTTAAAAACCGTAAAAAGTTTATAACTTTAATATTATTTTCCCCTTTAAAATAAAAGCTTATTTTCGAGCTTATTATATATTCCTAATTCTTAAATATTATTAGTTATTCGGGTTAGAATTAGATTTATTAATCGAAATAATAATTTAATATAATATAAAATAACGGATATTTTTTAATCGAAATATTTTAATAACGGTAAATATCTTTAATTAAACCTTCGGATCGATAAAAATAAAACCTAAACGATTAAAATATTATTTATAATAAATATCGATAACGTTTTAAGCGTATTAGAATTTAAATCCGTCGGCGTAATATTATATATTATCCGGATTTTTATTAATTT
>MSTJ01000076.1:0-90961 GCA_001956345.1 Ramalina peruviana
GGGAGAGGTTGCCGGATGGGTATGCGGGCGGTGGTGGCGGAGGTGGGTATGCAAGAGGTGGAGGGGGGTATGGCAGGGGTAGGGGTAGAGGTGGGTATTAATGAGTTGTCTCGAGAGCGATGTAGAGCATCTGCAAGCAGAATCATCCATCTATCCCCCGACGGACAATCTTAATGTAGCCATTCAGCGGACGTCCCTCCCTTTTGGAGATGGCGTCCGTGCAGGTCTTCTACTTTACTACTGGCCTGACGAGCAGAAGAGAAATCTATGGACCTCTAAATGCTGTTCCTTTTCTACAGCTGACCCTTTGTCAAAGGATATCTTCCCCCCGCGTCACATTCAACCTCCATCTTTCTCGACCAGCCCCATTCAGAGGCATCTTTGGGAATCTCCACACATAAATAAGGCATTTGGTGGGTACTGCCCTCATTTAGAAGGAAGCCTGCCAGGTCTCCGAATGGCCATGTTCGAAGCAACGGGGAGAGGGTCCAGATATTTGCTGATTGTTACTCTTTTCTAGGCTTGAGGCGAGCGATTGAGTCTTTCTTGAGCCCTCGCGCACAATGCCCTTCAGATCCAAAAAGGGCACCATACGCGCTTCCAGCGAATTGAAGTCTCATGTGGTTGCGCTACTCGCCTTGAGAGAATGCATCCGCGTGGAATACCGTCAAATTTAGTCTGATAGCCGCGTGACAGTGTCCTCTTCCAGTCAAGTGCAATGACCGCAGGAAATCTTCCTCGGCAACGCACTGACCAGGTATTCTGCATTGGCTTAATCCACAACGGCGGGGAAAAGATCCAAAGCACTTGGTCATTCGAGATAGATGTATTGCACCTGCTCCAGCGTCTCCGTCTTTTCAAACGTCTCCCAATCGAAAGGCTGATGTACGTAGCAGGGACCCACCACACGATACGTCCTGTTTTCCCGTTCACGAAGGACAAAGGGGAGTTGGATCCCGTACAACAGACAGACATGGTCTCCGACTTCAGCTTCAGCCGGCAAAAGCACCATCCGCCCCCCTTCAGCAAAGCCAAAGGCTCGTCCAGGGAGATGTCGCAATTGTCCAGGACGAAAGACGACGTCCCGCGCCCAGGGAGAGTAGAGGGCAGCGTTATCGGGATGAAAAATTTCAGAGTCCTCAACGCGTAGGTCCCGCTCGGAACCCCACTTGTCTTCCGGTTGCGAATCTCCCACGGACTCGTGATAGATTTTGCGAAAATGCCAATGCCAGCCTTCCCCGGCAGCGTAGGGGTTATGGATGTGCTCTTCTATTCCAGGGTCTCCAAGCGTCATGTTCATGGCACCCCAAAAGCAGTTCAATCTGTACCTTACTTCCTCGGGCTCAAAGCCCCGCGGGAAGTAGTATGGGTTTGAGCAGACTTCTTCGTACCATTGCTGAAAGACAGTCAGTATGCCGCGGAGTGAGCCGTCTTCGCTGATGCGGGCTGGTGAGATTTGAATGACATCGAGTACTTTCAAGCACTTGACGACCAGGGTTGTGGAATTACACAGCGGCGCGGCAACCAGCTTTTGACTACCTGAATCGGTTGAAAAGGCGTTGTAAGATGGCAGAGGGGTGCATAGGGACTCGCCAAACAGGCTCGGTACCCAAGAAGGAAGGGGATACGTGTCCCGTAGACTCCTGCGAGTGCCGATGCATCTAAGGATGTCCAATCGATTACTCTGAACAATTGTGTGCTGGGTAAGTCGACGGCAGATCTCAGCCTCGGACCAAGTGTAATCAACCTCGAAATGTTCCGACACGTCTCTGGCAATGGAAAGGAGCGCAAAAATCTTGTCTTTTGGATCGGTCGACTCGCAGAACTGTGATTCATTAGTACATGTCGAGAGGGGGAGATTGAAGATCCCGTTCCGTAGTCGACTCCTCCAATCGTCCATGATGGCGGTCATAGCCATGCCAAATTCGACCGATTCATCTATTGAAGTGTTACGGGTGTCAGGCGCCCGCCACTGGAAGTTGCTTGCCCACTCCACGGCCTCGTCCCATTCAATCTCCCTATTGCCAAAGAGCATGGTGATTCTTTGAGCGTAAGTGATCTCTTGAAGGATCCAAATCCTTGTGAACCAAGGTCGTTTGAACAACTCGAGGGCATACTGCGGCAGCTCCACCATTTGCCCTTCTCTTTCCTCCGTTTTGACCCATTGGCCATCCTTTCCCTTCTGGGGGAGGGCTTCGGGGCGACGTACTAAGACCCATGGAGCATCATCGCTGGATTCTAATGGTGGACCTGGATCGATCCACACGATGATCTCTTTGGCTCCATAGTAGATCGGAGCCATGAGCCTGACTTGGGCGCTGCGCTCATCAATGTCCTCTTGATTGATGCAGATGGCGTCAATCCAGATTGTGACTGATTTCTTACTGCGCAACTGCACGAGGGCACCAAGGAGATTCGGTGTGACGTTTATGTAGAACCTATCGTTCACAAGCACCCGATTCGAGCGTTGAGGCTGACCCCAGGTATACGACAAGGCTTGATATTGGGGGCATTTCGACACGGCGTGTTGCTCAAGGTGGACACGCACGGGTTGCTTCTCGTCCTTCTTTCCCCATATCGGCTGGATGGTCATTATACGTATGTGGTACTTGGACTCAAGATGATCGTACTTATACTTGTCCAAAGCCTCCGAGGCTGATCCGTGTCCCTCAGATTGCATCGCCATTCGAAGTCATAGGCTGTAAGTATGTGGGTATGAGCTCTCATCCAGACAAGAAGAGGTGAAAGGTGTCCACGGTTGCTGTATGGATTAGTTCTGTGATTCCGTAGCATAAACCTTGAAGTACAGCCAGAGATAAGTCCATCAATCTGATCAATTTGCTCTCTTATATACGGTAATGTAGCAAGCTCCTCAGGTTCGCAGATTCAGGCCGTGGCGGGCCTAGATGATGGAAGGGTGGGCCCTAATTCAATTGGTCGCCTGTTCCGGCCCTATTCACAGTTTGAACTGATTGTCCATTTGTCCTACATTTATACGATCATGCTTAGAAGCAAGCCGCAGATGTTCTGCTTTCGGAAGCTGATAGGGCCTACGCCCGCTCTAGTGCTTTCTGCCGGAGGCAGGCTTAGACTCTGAATACTTACGAAGCTGCTCAAGGGACTCCATCGCCTTTTTGTGATTTTCTACAAGCCAGAAAGATTTCACCCAGGCGTATTCACAATCTTCGAGACCAAATAGCCGTTCTCACACATCCAGATCCTAAGGATTATTCAACATGGTCTATTATGATCCCGAATTCGACGCACCGACTGTGCCGGATGGTGAGGATGAGAATGATACCACAGTTGATCAGAACGTCCTAAATGGTGCGTCCACTTCTCTTGCACTTGCGTTTCTTGAGGCCGAAAGACCAGATGTTTGGCTTGTTTTCACCATGATCCTGACCCACTTGAGACAGCCCTTCCTCCGGACCATCGCGTGCTTCAAGTCAGGACACATGGCGCGAGCTTCTGGGCAAGGACAAGCAGGATTGACACTGTGTCGCTAGATGGGCAGGAGGTGGCGTACTTCCTTAAAGCTACTGAGTCCTCATCGAGCCTTCTTCGCATATATTGACTTGGGGAAGGTCTCTTCGGGGGACGAAGGGAGAAACATGGTTTCCGCCGAGTTCGAGTCGATGAAAGCACTTCACGCGGTCATCGCCACCAGTATTCCCTTGCCCATCGCGTGGGGGGCATTCGCGAAGGAGCCCGACAAGCATTTCTACCTAGCGAACTTCTGCGATATGGAGGATGAGCTACCGTCCATATCGGAGTTCACTGCGGTGATGGCCGAGCTTCACCAAAAGTCCGTTTCACCAACGGGCCATTTCGGTTTCCACGTTACCACTTATGGTGGGAATCAGCCAGTGGACAACGCATGGTGCAGCTCATGGGAAGAGTTCTATACCCGAGCCATGAGGAACACGGTGAAGAATGAAAGCATTGTGCAGGGGCCTAGTGAAGAGTTGAATCAATTGACAGACGACCTGTGCTCAAAGGTCATACCCAGGCTGCTGAGACCGTTAGAAACAGGTGGTCGATCGATCAAGCCGAGCCTGGTCCATGGAGACCTGTGGCACGGAAATGTGGGCATGGACATTGCCACGAATGATCCGATACTGTTTGATGCTTGTTCCCTCTATGCTCACAATGAGTGTAAGCTCACAGTCGACACAAAAACCCTCTACTGATCCGTTGCAGTTGAAATGGGCTTCTGGAGAGCTTCACGATATCGAACCAATCGCCAGCATGTTCGCGCATATCATAAGCTGGTCGAGATTTCTGCACCCTTGGAAGATCACGACGACCGGAATGCGTTGTACGCCTTGTGAGTTTTCATAGGCATCTCTCCTGCGGTCAACTGACATGCCAGGCGCATTGACCTTCTTGTCTCAGCACTGTACCCTTCAAACAAACGTATGAGGCAGCTGTAAGCTCTCTTCCAATCTGTTGATGTAAACGTCGAGCTGATGCCGAGGCTGAAGGGCGATGGAAGAAATGAAGCGTCTGGTCGAGAAATATCCCAACGGATACGAAGACTTCCACGAGAAAGCCAATGTTACACTGGCGTGAATCGAGCAAGATTCGACTAATAGTCTGATGAAAGTATGTTCACTTTTCGGGCAAGCTGTCCTGAGACTCGATCAGCCGCGGTCGCCTGTGCGTATCCGCTCTTCCCTCCACATCGCTCCATACTGCTTGATTGCAAAGACTGCGAGACTGGCCCCGACGGCACTGAGGCAGCCGAGCAATGTGAATACCAACCGGTAGAGAGTCTGTCCAGCAATGGTTGCATGGCTGCAATCCCACCAGCAGAAAGCGCGCACCGCGTGATGTTGCCGGATGCTGCTGCGGTGCTTGGGTTGGAGCTGTGCATGTCGACCAGTAGAGTATTGGAAGTCTAAATTGCGTCAATGATTTGCGTGGGAAGATTCGCCCATCGTGATCTACTTGTACTATGCAAGTCGAGATGAATCCAATGCAGAATTGAAGGACTAGGGGAGCACTCGGATGCTTGATGAGAATTAGCTTCCATGTCGGACCTGCGAAGCATCTTGAGTAAAGAGGACGCACGGCATCCACTTGCAACACCCATCCATAGCCAATGACGAACAGGGTACTCAATCCGATCATGGGATAAGCCGCAAGTGTTCCCGCCCGTTCAATGGGAAACACCGACATGTCATCGCCGACTATCCTATCAATCACTATTCCTTCACGCTCTGCGGTGATTCTGTAGCATCTGTCCAGGAGTTTGCCTGCGTCTCGGAACCCACGAAAGAAATTAGGGTGATGCGTTGATAATGCAATGCTATTGTATTCTGCAACGGGTGAGATGCAATGATGCACATACCGTTCGCGTACCCACCCAAAGCAACACCAAAACCTATTGCCAGAAAACAGAGTCCGACCCGTAATTCAGTATACCCATAGATACCTGCGAAGAAAACCCCGCAAGAGAAGCCTGCGTACAATAGTAGATTGTGTAGTAAATCGCACTGGGCGAAAGGACGAGGCTCGTGTTCTTGTTGAAGATCAATTCCACAGACTTGAAAGGATTGGGAATCACGCTTCTATGTGGTCGGCAGTATGACAGGGGATCCTGCTGCATTGAGCTAATCCCGTCATTGCACCCACGTCTCAGCCCAGACGCCAAAGTCTTATACCAACCATTGGGTGCAACGCCACCATCATCAACAACGCCACGAGCAGTCTCGGGAAAAACCATAGCAGCATCAACACTAGAAAGGCGGACTCCCGCGAAGCACAGAAAAGCCAGAAGCCCCCACCTCCACCCAGCCCGAGCCGCAGGAAACGCCTCCAAGCCAAAGGTCCCAGACTTTGGACCCAAGATTTGTTCGCTACCATAGCGGGACCGAGCATTACTTCCACGCTGAGAGAGGAAGGTACCACATCCGCCATGACCCCGTAGCCGTTGCCGGACAGCCAAAGCTCTGCAGCATTCTGAGTATGAGGAGTGCGGCGTAAAGTTTTTTGGAGTTCTAAGCCCAGGCTCTGCAGACACGTGGACTATGGGAAGTGAGGAGGCATACAGGACGCCTCCCCATCATGTCGGCGGAGGTCTCCCAAAAAAAAAAAGGGCTGGGGGCAATACCTTGCAACTATCACGTAGGACGTTATCGTCAGATCGATCAGCTGTCGGCTCGCGTGATAGGACTCGTCGAGGGCCGGAATGCAAGGGAAGTAGATGTTTGCGGCTCAGGGGAGAAAAACAGCATGCCCAGTCGGATTAAGGAGTATAATCAAAACATTTTGGAGGTTCTGTTGAATACGGAGTATAGGGACATTATTGTCCGCAGTCGTGGATTGCTGGCCCACTCTTTTTTCGGGCCCGGGCAAGCTGCTCAATGTCGGTTATCCCCATGATGATGACTCCTCACGATCTTGTCGTCGCTCATTATGGAGACAGAGATTGCGATTTGCATGTGTCACGAAGAATACAGATTTTTCTACTCACGAGTATTCTTCTTCCACCGACCTTAGCCGTGATAATGGCTCCAAGGGATCACTCGACTGTTGCGGTCGAGGCGGCAAGGATGAAAGCAGGCTCTCTCGGTGTTGGCTTGGCTGCAGGTGCTGAGAGCCTCGCTTAAAGCTGCCTTTTCACGAGACTGTATATGGACATGCTCTCTCTCTCTGCAACCAAAGGTCTTCATTGGATTATTCCCAGATATTTATACACCTTGCAGCAGGCTGTGTCAAGGGCTTTTCGGGCAAGCGTGACAACCGCGGGGAGAGAGGTACTGGGAAAAGCGGGAGAGAATAATTGTGAAAGAAGGAATTCGATAGCAGCAAAAAAGCCGGCCAAAAGACAGATATCCAATAATCGTGCTTCATTTTTTTAGTTATAGAAAACAGCCCATCATTAAATCCTTTCATGCGTGCCGGCTTCCCCATCTTCGCTTTTTGAGGGGGGGTGCCGGGGCATTCCATCATGCAAATCGATCGCCAGGATGTTGTCTGGCTGTATAAGGTACATGCAATATCAGATGCTTGTGATGATGGTTAAGTGCAGACCCATGATCCAACTCCTATCGTCATATGCGTCAATCTCGAGGGCCGAGACTCGTTGTTTTCCCATGTCTGGTGTCCATGGTGACCGGGTCACTGATTATCCCGTGGTCGCTCGCAGGCTTCCTCCCCAGCCGTTCTACCGGTACGCGGAGTCTTCATAATCATCATCCTCGATGTTGATCCTCTGTTCATCTTCTCTGGCCAGCCGTAGTTTGAGAGCCTCGGTCCCGTCATCACGGACTTGCTCCCGGAACCAAGGATGCTTGAGTGCCTCTTTGGCAGTGATGCGCCGTTTGGGATCGTAGACGAAGATCTTCTTCAGAAGATCGAGGAATTCGCGGTTGAATGGTGTCGTGGGTGGGATGACATCCTGTAAATGTTGTGTGAGCAAAGGCAATAGTACGATGTTGGATGTCATAGAACTTACCACCAAGCGTTTCATGGCCTTGACATATTTCTTGGAGGCTTTGGTAGTCTCTGCGTTGGGGTAATCGAGCTTCAAGGTTCGGGTGAAGAAGCTACGGCTCACATGAGGGTAAGCCATGGTCACCGACATGGGATCAAGGAAGAAGATGACTTACGCAGCCGCCGAGTTTCGATTGCTGCCCCTTCCACTGTTCTGCACCTGCCGAACAAGCCTTGGTTCGATCTTTCCACCACAGACTGGCTCCATCATGGCAAGATGCTCGAGATTGTCGTGAGTTTGGAAGAGGGCGTCACCGGTATAGAACTCAACCAAGATACAGCCAATACTCCAGATGTCACAGGGATAGCTCCAGCCCAAGTTAAGGATGATTTCTGGGGCACGGTAATGCCGCGTCGAGACGACAGACGAGTGATACTCATCGTCGAACGTGGCCGAGCCAAAGTCAATCAGCCGGATCTCTGTATCGAGCAAGACTTTCCGGTGAGCTTCTCTTCGAGCGATGGTCGTGGATGATGACGGGATCCAACGGTTGTAGGTGAAGGTTTGGTAGCCATTCTGAACGAGGAGAATATTCTCGGGCTTGAGATCCGTGTGGATTAGGTTCAGGTCATGGAGGACTAGCACCAGTCAGGAGAGGTATCTATGAGGCATGTCGAGGGACTTACATGCAACGCTGGTAAACAATTGCTTTGCAAAATGCTGGATCTGGCTGCTGGGAAAGGGCACAAAATTATTGCCCTTCAAGAAGTCGAAGACGCTTTGGCCGAGCAGGTCGGTGACGATGCAGATATGGTTCCTAAAGTCGAAGCACTCTCGTAAATGGATGCATTTGTTGCGGTTGTGACGATCATTCTGGCTGAGGGTTTGGAGAACTCGTAATTCGATGCGTGATGCGTCTCGGTATTTTTGTACGGATCGGATGATTTTGACGGCGACCTTCTGGTTGCTTTTTCGGTCATTGGCTTCGACCACCTTGCCAAAGGTGCCTTGACCTAGCAGTCTTGTAACTTGGTCTGGGAGAACATCAGCAGCGTCCTCGAATGGTAGGGAAAGAGTTGATTTACATCTGTCACTCAGCCATGAATCCGAAAGGACAATGAAATGGCCATCATCATCGTCAACTTTCATGTGGGCGGAATATGTCTTCAATCACAGTCAGCCTTGCTGTTTCCAGCATTCGGCAGTCAGTATACTCACATCTCGCAGAGTAGGCACATTGACATCCTTGGCCTTGTAGGGTGGTTTGCGAGGCGGGATGTACTCCTCCACGGCGTTGGCGTCTTGTCTTCGCTTCTCGGTAGCTATCTGCTGTCTTGTGACACGTTTCCTCTTCTGGCCGATGGTCACATCGTCAACATACGGATTGTGATTGTTGCTGCTTCCATGGCTCGAGTGAGAGGTGGGAGCGGTGGTTCGAGGGTCGGTGGTCCGATCGGTGGAGATGGTGTTTGAGTTTTCGATTTCCGAGTAGGGACGAGATGCAGTGGCCTGTGAGGCAGCATAGTCATGGGCCAACTCGTAGGCTGTCGTCTGGGCTGTCCGCCTCTTCTTTGCTGCTGGTTGCTGGGCACCTGCTCTCGCTTGTGGGGTGGGTTTATTCTGGCCGCTCGCTCTTCTCGGTTTGCCCACAGCTGTAGAGGAAGATTGAGGGGCGGGGGAGTCATCGTCAATGACGATGATCTCCTTGGGCGGCCCATTTCTGTAGAACTCGTTCCAATCAGGGTGCTTCCGTTGCTGTTGCTGTGATGATGTATGCCGGGGTGGTGGCGGCTGCTGCTGCTGCTGTGGCTGGTGCACCGCCTGCGATGGAGTGTCTGAGGAAGGCATGTTTCTCAGTGGGGGAAGTTGTCGGGATGAGTTGAAGATGGACTGTCGATTTGTTGAAGGATGCTGAGGGAAGGATTGTGAGGACGCTAGCCTTGTTGAGATGCCATGGGGTAGTGAATGATCGGGAGGGTTGTAGGAACCGAGTGATGACGAGCTGTGGGAATAGCCTGGATGAGGAAGGTGATGGGGGCTTTGGGGCAGCGATGGGGTCATGAGAGAGGGTATGGACATGTCTTAGACAGTCATCCACCGGCAGTGCGAGGCGATGATATGCTGTCTTCTTGGTATTTTTGAGTGGTGATGAGGGTGTGTGAAGGTGGACTGGGGGTAATCTTCGGTCAAGACTTGGCGGCGGCTGACTCTGGGAGCGAAGCCCGAGGTCGAGGACGGTCAGAATGGGCGTTTCATCTCACTGATGGCGTCGAGGGTGTTGCAGAGGTAAAGAGGATCCACTTCATGAACAAGTGTTACGCAGTCGGCGTCTTCGTGGGTCGGGGGGGGCGGCGTTGGGTCGCGCGTTGGACGGAGGTCGAAGGTAGAAAGAGGGAACTCGACGACCGTTGGGAGACTTGGGCAACGGAACAATGGGCTTGATAAGGAGATGAACGATGGTCGAACAGTGGATGAGAGTTCCAGTATATCCAACAAGTCGACTGCAACGTTGTGCTTGCTCCGGCTGAGCCTCACTCAAACATGGAAATGGAAAGTGAATTGGCCGTTTTGGCACGAGGTTCGTGAGAGATTTGGAGGAGAATCCCCCGCTAGTCCTAATGAGGTTAAGCCCCACGGGGTTTGGAATGACGACGGTGGCCACGCCCAACTAACTTCGGATGCGCAACTTTAATCTCCATATCAAAATATATCAAAATATATCAATCACAAATTCACAATAAGTTTTCCACCTATCAATATCAAGCTCATGCTTCCTATTCCCTACTTCGTCCACAGCGGCGCCACAGTCTCCAATGCTCTTTCGACAACAGCCTGCACCCTTGCTTTGAGCGTGGCATTCGTGCACTCCACCTCCAATCGCTCCAGCCATACCTTGGCCACATACTTGTCCACTCTGATCTCCACCCCAGGTACGGGGATGCCAATGCTATGCAATCGCTCCATTTCCTCTGCCTCTAGCTCTTTCATGTCATCTTCGCTTATCTCAGCATCCTCTTCTGGCTCCACCTTGATGCCATTGCTCTCTTCCACCTTGGCTGTCACCGGCTGGAGAGATATTTGCGGCCTTGGGATTGGGGTAATGAGTGGACCGAATTGCGCCTCGAGAAACATGCAGAGTCGAGAAAAGCGTTCCTCCGGAGTCACGTTGGCATGCGGGTTTCGATGGTCCTGGTGATGAGAATGCGAGTGACTGCGAGATGACTGTTTGACTGCTGCGGGGCTACTCTCCACCGTGAAGAGAACGGCAAGGACGGCATCGGCAATCCCATCGTTGAGCATGTTGCCCTCCCACTCGACTGTCACCTCTCCACTGTTCTGATATCGTACAATCACGCAGCCCATGATGAGGTACGCCACAGGATGTGGAGAGTGGTCCATCTCCTCATCAGCTGCTTCATGTCCGTTGCTCCCAGCGACACCGTTGCCGTTGCTTTCCGTCTTCACCCCGTTGACCATTGGTTTGCTCTTGGGACTGATCTCCTCGATGGCGCCAAATGTGCCTTCCAAAGCCCATTTGATCAAGTCGATGCCAGCCGCACTGAGCGTGAGCCTCTGCTTACACATCAGCGTGGTCGTGGTAAGACCTGCGTACTCTCGAAGATCTTCGGCCGCCATGAGTGACATCTTGAAATCGTTTTGCACGAGAACACCGTTCATCAGCCGGTCATCGTCAGGCCCCGTCGGTGGAGGGTGTTGAGCCAGAGAACCGACCACTTTGGCCGTCTTATCAATTTTGAACGGAATCTTCAGCTCCTCTGTATTAGCGGGGCTGAAGATCTTGACCTTGTTGGTCTTCTCGTTGTTCAGGGAGAGGAGCTTCGATTTCAAGCGCATCATGTTGTGTTTCTCCCCATGCACGAGGATGACGACGGGTGCTGCGATCTCCTCGATGAAGCCTTGATTCTCCTGTCCGTCCACATGTGCCGCGAACGAGATCTCCTGCACGCTACATCTTCTGGGGATCATGGGCTTTTCTGGGTCGCTTCCAATCCCCAAGCCTCTTTTGCCAAGGTTCGCAGTGCCTCGACTCGTCATGATTGCAGGGATCTGATCGGGCTCTTGCATGATGACCTTGCCCATAGTCCCTTCCACGCTATACCCTGTGATGATCACTCCATTCCTATCCGAGGGCGCCCATCGCTCCAACAATTCCCTGCTGACACCGCTCTGCAGCATTCCCGGACTGGCAAGCACCACACACCCACCCATATCATCGAATCGCTCCAAATTCTTGAGACTGCGAATATGCCGGAAATCCCATGGCCCACCCTGCGATGCATCCCCCGCCTGTTCGGCCTCGGCCAGCCGCTCACGAAAGAGCTTCTTCATGTTGTCATTCATGGCTGAGATGTAAGTCTGATACACCACCATACACTTCCGCGCGAGATTCGATGCATAGTAAATCGGGATCTTCTGATACTCTGGATGCCTGGCCCAATAATCGTCCAAGATCAACAACAGCTCCTGCGCCCTCCCCAGTGCGAACACAGGCATCAGCACCCTACCCCCACGGTTGATGATACCCGTCACGCTCTTCATGAGCGCGGTTTCCCGTTCCGCCCGAGGGATGTGCGATGCTATACCGTAAGTGCTCTCGGTGATCAGCACATCGATCTTGACCCCCTTGGGCACCTCGGCGGATATCAAATGTCGGTCGTCTTCCCTCGAATAATCACCCGTGAACAATATCTTCAGCCCTGCAATCTCGATCAAGAACATGGCCGCCCCCAGAACGTGGCCTGCCGGGTAAGGGGTGAAGCGGATGGAGGAGACGGTATGGGCGGTGTGGTAGTCGATAGCTTCAATCTGGGGAAAGGTGGCGAGGTGGTCGGCTTCGGTATAGAGGGTGGTCCGCTGGTCGGAGGAGGAGGAGATATTCTGGACGCGCACAGAGTCTTGGATGAGCCATTTGTAGATGGCCTTTGTGGGATGAGTCATGAAGACGCGACCGCGGAAGTTGGTCTTGGCGAGGACGTAGGGGAGGGCGGAGGCATGGTCGAGGTGAAAGCTGTGAGTGGTGATGGTCAGCATGCTAGTGAGATTGGAAGGATGCATTGCCTTGGGGACAGCAGGTCAAGATGCAGTCAGCACGAACGAATGCAGTGGATGGGCATATGAGTGACGTAGTATGGTGGAGAATATGTTTTGGGTCATGCATTTCATTGTTTGCTGTATACATGCTTGAATCGGTACATTATGATGCTTTGGGTCAGACCGTACAGGACAGCATAAGCTTGACCAAAGCCCGACCGACATGACGGTCACACTTGGCACCCAATCTCGCTGCTGTCGGTTCAAGTGACATGATGTGGTGATAGGAAAGGTGCAAGAGAAGTGATGGACTCACTGGCTGATGAGAAGGACGTCGACTTTGCTGAGGTCGAACTCGTCAAAGTATGGGAGCGCTGCAAGACCATCGTAGGCCGGATGCTGCCCAGCGTCGAGCTTTGATATGTCAGTATTGTTCATGACCACTCCCGTATACAGGACCTTGTTCTCACCATCACGGTCTTGCCTTTGTACTGTATGATATGACATGATCGGCCGACCTCATTGCCCCCTCCAAGGCATTGGAACATGAGCTCATCAGAAGGATCGACGGGCTCCTCCTCTATTTGAGGCGTCATGGCCGAGTGTCGTCGTTTGGCTGCCATGGTGTGCTGTGTTTTGAGAGGTTCGATGCGACGAGGATTGCTTTGATCGAGCCAAGGGCGCAGACTCAAGGGTCACCGGAGAGCATGGCGAAAGCAGGCAGATCAGACATATCTGACATTGCCGACTGAACTCAGAGCATAAGGCAATACGGTAAAGCGACCAGAGTTCAAATTGTCGATAGTGAGAGAAGAGAAGAGAGAAAAGAGAGAATAAGAATAGAAACAACAGAATTGCATTTGAGGTTGAAGTGAAGTGAATGTCAAGGCTTGGCACCTTGAACCTTGAATTGGTCGTAGGGCTGAATAGGGCTGAAGATCCTTCCGTCTTTCATCATTTCCATTTTCTCCCTTCTTCCTCCCACTTCAGGCCGCACATCAGATCATTCAACCCATCACAACTACCACCACATCGCCTGCACACCTATCAAAGAGCTTCAGCTCGCGTCCAACAATACCATTGGATTACATACGCGATACTTTGGTGCATGAGGGGCTTCATCCGCGACTTCGGCCGGCGCATCATTGCGCTTGCCTGGCAGACAGGTCGCATCTCTCACGCCTGAGATCCGTCTCCTCACCTCTTCGGGTCCGTCTTGGGTATCATCAGCATGGCTCAGCAGACATCGCAGTACCCGCCTCGTGCCTTCTCGCCCCATCAGGGTGGTGCTGGCTCGCCACAGAGCCCTTACCCCAATGGCCCGCAGATCAAGCGGCAAAGGCTCTCGCCCAATGGCCAATCACCCTACAACTCGCCGAACATGGCCAACCTATCATTGCCTAGTCAGATCTTCAGTGCTCCGTACCATGGCAATCAGACGAATGGAACATCGGCCTCTCAGCATTATAACAGCATGAACCATGGCTACAGCAACACCGCCACCCCTGCGCGTACTGTCAATCCCACCTACAAGCCACTGCAACCACCTAATCCAATTGTATCTCAACAGCCTGCCCCGCAAACACCGTCCGCAGCAGCAACGGCAAATGCAGGTCCCTCTGTGCCCAATGCAATGGGCCCTCCCGGGCGACCGGACAACAGGCCTACAGATCTCAACGAGCTCGGAGATGTCTTGTTTGGCGCTGGGGTAGATCTTCGTGAGGAAGAGGCTGCTCTGCTGCGATCGAGAGAAAGCAACACCCAGAAGCAACATCCGAACCTGAACTTCGTGGACCAGCTCAGGGAAGCCAGTGGTGGTGATCCGAATGCCAAATATCCCTTCTCGCGGGATAACTTCTATACGAACAATGTGCCGGGGGATCGTGCAAGCTTTTATGGGGGCGGAACCTTCAATCAGCCAGGCCAGCCAGAACAGTCAGCAGAGGAGATTGCCAAAGCCAAGCGCGAGCATGAAGCCCGAGTGGTCGCCGAGATCAAGCAGTATCACCTCAATCGACCGTTTCTCCAAGCCGGCAATCTGCACAAGCGACTGTCGGAGAATGCCGACAATCTACACGTGCAAATCCCTGTCAAGGAGACCGAAATCCTCAGGCCAAGCCAGCCCATCATGAAACCTCAAGAGATCAAAGTGGTCGGTCCGGATGCAAATCCCGTCATGAAGGTCGTCAAGGGGGAGCCTCTGCTCTTACTCAAGAATTCCCTGGTCGACATCCTTTCCCTGATCTCCTTGGCATCGGAAGAGCGGGTGCGCAATCTAGTCGAGGACGCAGCTGTGTTGGCAAGAGGCCGAAGAACAGGATCAACCGGTCTGGTACCACAGGATCTTGTCGATCTAGCCGAGAAGGACGTCAATGGTGAGGCAGCAGCCACGTTGCCGACCCCAAGCAACAGCGCTACCTCACCCCACGACAACCCTTTGAAGCGTATGACTTCCCACTATTTCCCCCCGTCAATCCTTCCCAATTGACAATCAACCACAGGCTCATACTCGGAAATGAACGCCCCCACACCTCCTCTCACCCCTGTCTCCAATCCCTCCCAACCTCAATCAAAACCACCCCCCAACACCATCGCCCTAACCCTCCAACGCCTCGACCGCGCCGACCGCCTCATCGAAGACGCCCGCCTCGCCAAACGCCGCAAACGGCTCGAATCGGCCTCCCAGTCGAGCCGGGCCGACTCCCTCTCCCTCGACCCCGCCAACAACGAAGTCACCCCCGCCCTCATGGCCGACCTTCCCAAGAAATCCGCCCTGAAAAACCAGAAGAAGATCCCGACGAGCGACACGCAAGCCTTCGCCAACGCAAACAAGACAGTCAACATGGCCATGGCCGGGATCGGCAAGAAACTGAGCTGGATGACGGGCGGCAAGGCCGAGGGACCGAGCAACCCCTTCAAAGCGAACAGTGCCGCGAACGGGAAAAAGGAAGGTGGTGGTGGCGGTGATGGCAAAGGTCGAGCTGGAGGCTCGGGAGGAGGCGGGGGCACATCCTCGAAGAACGGCGGTGGTGGCGGTGGTGCGCAGGCGAAAAAGGAGCGGGCCGAGCGGCGCTATGGCGAGTTCCGCGAGGATGGGCCCCAGGGGTCCGGGATCCAGCTGCGGGATCTGATCGGCGTGTTGGAGCGGGAGAGGAAGGACGAGAGGGCCTTGCAGGTCGCTTACGGTTTGTTGAACAAGCGATGAATTTCGCCAAAACAGAAATCAGAGAAGGAAAGGAAAGAAAGAGGCCCTGGGGGGCAAAGGGGAAGGGCTTGTCGTCCCTGCAGTGTATGCAGGGACTACACACTTCACGCCTTGATCCCTTTGATCCATGTGAACAATTTAGCGAGGCGTTCAGGGAGTCAAAACTCGTTTTCGGGGGCGGTGGTGGGGACATTCGCGGCATCAATCATTATCCCAACACGCGAAATTCGATTCAGGTTATTTTTCCCATGTAGTGTGTGTGTGTGTGTGCCATGTATGCTAGCTAGCTAGCTCGCGCATGAAGAATCCCGAAGAATGGAGAATAACTATCTATAATCGTGCAGAGGTTGGCAAGTCAAGGGGCCAAAGGCGATGAAGATATTCGGAAAGTCTTGAACCGTTTGATTTTGGGGGGCGCTTGTGCTTTGGGGATATGCAGGTTCGGTTCGAGGAGGATTGAGTACCCATGAGAGACACATTGACGTTGAAGCGGTTGAACGGTAGGACTGCCTAGAGCGACGTGGCTCCATGATAGGGTAGTAAGCAAATATATTGTGGATGATGATGGGTGATTTATTCCGCGAACCCTTCCCACTCCTCCTCTTCCTCCTCTGCAGCATCATCCCTTGCTACCGGTGATGATGATGACAACTGCCGGTGCCCACGAACCCCATCTTCCAACGCCCCTCGCTCCTCCCCTCTTATCCCACCATCTCTCACAAAACCAACCACAAAGAACCCCTGCGTCCCCTCCCTCGTCCCCTTCTTGCAGCGAATACACGCCTCCGCGATCTCCTCCACCCGAATCCCCAACCCTGCCTTCTCGTTCGCACTCAACAGCTCGTTCACAATATCCCTTGCCGCGCCCTCAATGCCTCTGATACCCCACCCTTTCATTCCCTCGATCTGTTCCTCCCTCCTCACCACGCGCCATCCCCTCGTGCGTGCAATATCGGAGACCAGCGCCTTGACCACGACATGCTCGTTTTCCTGCGCGTGGATGGAACAGGTGGAGTAGACGATCCGGCGGGCGAGCGGGAAGGTGAAGGCGTGGAGAATGAGTCGGAGCTGGAAGGCTTGCAGGGATGCGAGGCGGGTTGACAGGTCTTTGGGTGGGGTTTTGGTGAGTGGAAGGGGTTTGGGGGTCTGGGTGGGGGCGGGGAGGATTGATGGGGCTGCAGGCGCTGGAAGGTCAGGCTTGCGTTTACGCTTCTTGGCCTTGCTGGTGGTTGTGGCGGGGACGGTGTTGGCGCCCCGTCGCGGTAGGGTTACTTTTAAGGAGCAGGAGGAGGCGTCGTCGCGGCCGATGATACCGCTGCCGGAACAGCTGGGGTCGAGGAGGAGGGAGGTGATGCTGTTCCAAGGTGCTGTGTAAGGGTTGATGTGGAGGAAGTCTTGGCCTGCGTGGATTTTGATGGGTTGGTGGGGACTGGACGCAAGGGTGGTCATGTTTTGAAGGACTGCGGCGCGGGTGGTGTCACGCTCGCAGGCATGGATGGTGCATGGCTTGTTGCTGGATTGTTGGAAGGGTGACTTTTCCTGTAGTATGGCGGCGAGGTGCGTGGTTTTGTTTCCTGGTGCGGCGCAGGCGTCAACGATGTCCCCGTGGGCGGGTGAGGGGTCGAGGAGGTAGGCGGGGAAGCAGGAGGCTTTGTCTTGGAGGATGAAGAGACCGCTGATGTAGGCGGGTGACTTGGTAATCTCGGTGCTTGGGGGGAGAGCGATGAGGTTGGAGATGTGCTTGTCAATGTGGATAGTTTTGGGTGTAGCTGATGAGAGGTCTTGCAAGTCCTGGACTTGGACAAAGTCCTTGAAGGTCGTGTTTAGTTGCACCTTCATCGACGTTTTGCATGTATTGATCCGTATCCAACGTGGACGAAATGAAGCCTCCGAAGCGAGGTCATGATCAACAAACGCTCCATCTGCCGTCTTGGGATGCTCTGCTTCCCCCTTGAGCGTTTCCCTCAATTGATCATTTGTAGAACATCCCCGCCGAAGTCGTGCCTTTACAAATTCGGCACTCAATCGAGCCTTGTGCCTCTCGACGGCCTGCCGTAGAACATGCGACGCTGGTGCCGAGATACCGCGTTTGGTAAGGAGCAAGTCATGGGTGAGAAGGAGGGCGAGCTCTGGTGAGAGCTATGTGGGAGATCACACCTTATGCGTCAGTCAGTAATTTATTTGGGAAGCTATTCTCAAGGGAAGAACTCACCTTGCGTTCTAGATCAAGTAGCTGGGAGCTCTCGATGACCTCTGCCAATACCGGACTCCATGACGCTGCTTCACTAGCAAGAGCATAGATTTGTTTGGGTGACGATTTGGTTTGCTCATTCGTGCTCTCGAAGAGTCTGGATTTCAACGAGGCAGAATTGCCACCGGACGAGAGATATGGAGCGGTCTCGTAATACAAAGACATCTGCAGGGCGGATTGGCGTGGAGTGGAGGTCGTGAGACAAGCGAGGGAGCTCGATATACAAAGAAATACAAAAAGAAAAGGATCAATTCCAATTGGACGTCAAGGCTTGGCACGCGTACTCCAAAGTAGTCTAGTGCGGCTACTCAAAAATTGATATATCGAAAAACAACAACAAATCAGCAGGGCAAAAGGGCGTACTAAATGCAGGATCCCAACGAATAGATTGGAATAATTCATGCGTGATGGTGAAAAAGTGGCCTGTATCTGGCCATATCGTCGGCCACATTCCTTTAGAGTCCTTTGCAATGCGTGTGCCTCAAACTGTTTGGGACGAGCAAACATGCAAGAATTGCATCCCTAATGACTTTCGTAAGGCACGCTGGTAAATGGCGGAAGGGAAGGGTTAATTGCGTTTGCTCCCGGTCGAACAAGACCATACTTGTTTGCCTTAAGTCCTGTGGTCCAAAAATGGTCCTTCTTCTCCCGTCCACTTCCTCTCCTCTACCATACATCTGCCTCCACGACGGATTCTCCCCCAACATCCCTGCGCCATATCCGTTCGCTTCATGGTAAATACATTGATCTTTCTCATAAGAATGTTGAAGGGAATATGGCAGATGTCTTCCTCCGTCAATTTTCCATTCTTCCGTTGTAGGCAGTCACGCAGGCTGCATTTCGTCATCACGGAGTGAAGGTAACGAGCAAACGAGTTAGGAGCGTCTACCCGCCCGCACTTCTTTTCCCAAATCATCTCTCCTTCTGACACTTCCATTTGTCAATTACCTGCCACGCACACACAGCACCACACCTATGCCTGCGAACATTCCGTCACACTGCTGATAAGACAACAGCTGAATACCTACGCGTATTGTGACAGTGAGCGCAGAAACTCACTTTAGAGTAGCAAAAGCCCGGGACGCTTCAACATCCAATCTTTCCGGGATGTCAACCTGACATGAAATAATTCACAGCAGCCGGCCACATTACTAGAGCTTTCTGATCACCGCTCTATTTCTTGCTAGCAGCCTTGTCCATTCTGCAACCATAAGGCAAGCTTGCTCGTCCACCTTTATGGCCGACCGACACAGAGCCAATCGAGGCGGACTTCGAGGTGGAGATGCGCGATCAAGCCGACGGAAAGACGCCCTCAGCTTTAACGAGGCTTCCGTTGAACTATGGGCTCGAACCATTCCCGACTCTAGTCATGCCCGACCTCTTAGTCGGACTGCACTGGCTCATTTCTTGCAAGGTGCAGCTATCTTGGTATCGAAGCAGGAGTCCAGTGTCAACCACCAACTGATCACTAATCTTGCATCCGAGGGAGGATTATTGCGCATCTCGGAGCTGGTAGACCTCGACGCGCAAGAACTGAAGCCAACCCCAGAGAAATCCATCTTTGACGAGATGTTTTGGCCCTTCCTCCAGATCATCACCAACGAAAGGGTACTGGATTCCATGGTACTAGAGAAGGTCGTCGGCGACATCTACGCCTTTCTGTATGGAGTGCAGGGTCGAAGAGCCGTCAAATTCTTTGGCTCGCTCCTAACGACACTGGCTGACTACACCCGAACGCCCCACACGGTACAGCTCGATCTACTATTGCGAGTCAATGCAATACTAGTCGCTCTCGGAAGTCTACTGGAAGGCAATCAGGGCGCTGCCATTCATGAGCAACTCCACCCTGTCATTGATACCTTACAAACCTATCTAGATATGCCCGCATCCGCGACGGGCACTTTGGAAGAGCAGAATGCCGCTATGGCCATGTCTCGAGTACGTCGTCACCTGGATTATGGTGGGAATCTGCCGATTCTGCCAAACCGCCAATCAAACCCAGCGCCTGCAGCTACCTTTGAGCTCACTCGGGACAGTCCTGGCGCTTTGTCCAAGGCTGGTGCTCGGCACGATAATGACCACGCAAACATTACAGACATCAAGATCTTGCCGACTAACGAAGAGATACTATCCGAGCGGCCCGAGTACCTGCCCACTAAAGATGCTCTGAAGTGGCATGTTGGCGGCATCCAAGGCCTCCTTGATCAGCAGTTTCGCCTGCTAAGAGAAGACACTGTTGGTCAGCTGCGAGACTCTGTACGCACGGTGCTAGAAGGTCTTCGCCAAAGACGTTTTGCACGCTCGGGTGCAGCGAACGCCTTGCGGATCTTCAAGTACACCAACGTCACTCTTGCCGATGTCTCCTGTGACGCGCGACGGCGATGCCTGCAAATTACGGCAACCTTCGACCAGCCAGAGTTCCTGCGAAGGAAGGCCAGATACGAGCGACAGAAGTGGTGGAATGAGTGCAAGCAGCTTCAAATAGACTCGCTTGTATGTCTTGTCGATTCCGACGGTAATTCTACCTTCTTCACCGTCGCTGAGCGAGGTGGCTTGGTAAAGAGACGTGAGGAAGGTTCCTCTCGATCGGGTGGTGGGCGACCCAGGATGAGCTGGCAAGTCTCACCGACGATGAATCTATGGGCCAATGATACCCGGGCAACAGCAACTCTCAGATTGATAGACATCAACAATCAGGGTTTTTCTACAGTCTTCGGACGAATGACTACCACAGCCCATGTGCGTCAGGTCCTAGTCGAATTCCCAGGAGTTTTGCTGGCCGCATTCCAGCATACACTGGAGGCAATACAACGGATGAGCAAACACGGGCAGGTGCCTTTTGCTCCTATCCTAGTACCAGACACTGCTTTGGCGGGCGACAAGGTCGTCCAGTGGCCACGTTATACCACCCCGCCTGGATTCTTTTGGGATCTCAGTTGTCTTACTGCCGATCATGGACCCTTGCGGTTGACCCGAAACCAAGCCTTCAATATCGAAGCCTTGAAGTCACAGTCCACCTTGGATGAGGCTCAATGTAAAGCCCTGGTGGCGGCACTTTCCAGGAGTCTAGCTTTGATTCAAGGCCCTCCTGGCACCGGCAAATCATTTGTTGCCGTTCAAGCGATGAAGGTGCTTCTCGCTCACAAGGCGCAGGCTAGACTTGGACCCGTCATTTGCGTGTGCTACACCAATCATGCTTTGGATCAGTTTCTTGAGCACCTCATCACGGATGGAACTGGTAACGTGATCCGTATTGGCAGCCAATCCAAATCGGAAATCATCGAACCCTTGAATCTTCGTTATGTCGCACAAAAGATGGCACGAACCAAGACCGAAAAGCAGCAGGAGTTCAACCTGCGCAACGATTTGGAGGCAAACGGCGAATTCGTCATTGAACTCTTTCGCGACATTAGTAACGCTGGCTCTCTGAGAGCGGTCACCAGCTATCTGCAGAATCATCATGAGCTACATTACGAGGACCTCACTACATTGGAAGATTCCCATGGCTTCAAGGTTGCCGGTAAAGGCAAGGATAATCTCTCTAAATGGCTGAATGGGCACTCTGATCTCCAGCTGTCGGAAGCTCGGACGATCAACGAGCTCAGTAGAACTCCCCTTCTCGAGATGCAGAACAATGAGCGACACAAACTGTATCGATTTTGGGTGGCCCGCATCCGCGATGGATTGGGCGAGCGTTTGCGGACTGCCCTGCGACGCTTCAGCAATCTCGATCATCAGTTGAATGGATGCATACAGGAGGTAGATTTGAGGTGCCTACAACAAGCCAATGTCATCGGCGTGACAACCTCTGGACTAGCTCGCAATGTCAATCTCCTCGCTAGGCTCCATTCCAAGGTGCTTGTCTGCGAAGAGGCCGGCGAGATTCTGGAAGCACATACCCTGACCGCTTTCCTCCCTTCCATTGAGCACGCCATTCTTATCGGGGACCACGAGCAATTACGGCCCCAAATTCAGAATTTTGATCTTTCACTCGAGAATCGTAGTGGCGAGCAGTACTCACTCGACGTCTCGACTTTTGAGCGCCTTATCAGACATCCCAAGTCTGAGACACCATATGAGACGCTGGAGACACAGAGACGTATGGATCCATCAATCAGCGATTTGATCAGGAAGACGCTTTATCCTGGACTCCGAGACCACGATACCGTCCGTGACTATCCTACCATTCCAGGAGTGCGAAAACGACTCTTTTGGCTGGATCACCGTGAGCATGAAGTTGGCAAAGCGGGCGGTGATGCCAATGGTGCTCTGCAGATGTCGCAATCAAACGACTACGAAGTTGGTCTGATTGCTTCCATGGTATCCCATCTAGTTCGGCAGGGCTTCTATGGTAGTGAGGACATTGTTGTCTTGACTCCCTACGTACGACAGCTACAGAAGATCCGTAATTCACTGGCAAGCTCTTTTGAAATTGTCGTGGATGACAGGGACGCTGCGGAGATCAATCGCAGAGGCCTTGCGGAAACACCCAGCAATCCTGCAGGGACCCACAAAGCCATGTTGACCCAGACGTTGAGGGTCGCGACTGTGGACAATTTTCAAGGTGAAGAGGCGAAAGTCGTCATTGTCTCTCTTGTGCGAAGTAATGAAGAAAGACGCTGTGGGTTCCTCAAGACCAGCAATCGTATCAATGTTCTCTTGAGTCGCGCGAAGCATGGGATGTATATCATTGGCAACTCTGACACGGCAAGCAGCGTTGCAATGTGGGCTCAAGTCATTGAAATGCTCAAACGAGGAGGTAACTTTGGTCCACGGTTGCCTCTGTGCTGCTCCCAACATCCCGATACCGTGATCGAAGTCGCCTCACCCGACGACTTTGTCCGTCTGTCACCGGAAGGAGGTTGTTCTTTGAAGTGCGATCTGAGACTAGATTGCGGTCATGCCTGCACATTCAAATGCCACTCTCGTCCTCGACATGACGCCGTGATTTGCCAACGGCCATGTGAGCGACGTCACATACATTGTGATCACGCTTGTCGAAAGAATTGCGGTGCAGACTGTGGTAAATGTCTAGAGCCTGTGGGACCCGTTGAATTACCGTGTGGACACAGCAAGAAGCAAGTCAATTGTCATAAGACTTTGAATCTCAAAGATGTTCCTTGCGACGCCTTTATCGAATCCGAAGCTCAGTGTGGACACAAGGTCAGGATCAAATGTGGCACGAATGCTATGGCCAAAGAATTCAAGTGCATGGTCACTTGCGGCTCTGATCTACCATGTGGTCATCAGTGCAAGAGACCTTGCCATCAATGCAGAACATGGTGGCCAGATGGAAGCTGCTTCACCGAGCACAAAGGCTGCATCGCTCCCTGTGGACGGAAATTCAGCACATGTCCTCACTCCTGTCAGAAGATTTGCCATGGCGACAGTCTGTGCGGTCTGTGTACTCAACCGTGTTCCGTCAAATGCAACCACACAAGATGCGGCAAGCCTTGCAATGAACCCTGCGCACCCTGTGCCATCAATTGTGATGCTGGCTGCAAGCATCAGGGACATTGTCGGATGCCGTGTGCTATACCTTGCGACATTCTCCCGTGTTCACTTCGTTGCGACAAGGTACTCAAGTGTGGTCACCAATGTCCATCATTGTGCGGTGAGCTCTGTCCCGGAGTCAACTTTTGTCAGAAGTGCGGGTCCAAGTCGGTCAAGGAAGCTGTCGTGGACTACATTGAAGGCCGCACCTACGCCGAGATTGATCTGGACCGTGATCCTTGTCTATTCCCTGACTGCGGGCATGTCATAACGATGCAAAGTCTTGACGGGCAGATGAGCCTTTCGGAACATTACGAGATGTCGAAAGAGGGCTTACCAACAGGTCCGAAATCCCAGATCTCTGCACCGCTGTCCGTCGAAGCCAAAGGATGTCCGTTGTGTCGTGGATCGCTTCGAAACCTCAACCGTTACAACAGGATCGTGAAGAGAGCCCTCCTGGATGAAAGTACCAAGCGCTTCATCACTTGGTCTAATGCTCAATTTGTCCCTCTTACTGTTCAATTGCAGAAGGCGGAGAAGGATCTCGAGGGGTTGAAAGAGAAACAAGTGATATTGACTCAGGATGATAAAAAGCCCGAATATCAGCATTCGGAGATAGTCGTTGCAGGTGCCAGGGACCTACAGATATCAATTCTGCATGCTTTACCTGGATTCGCCTCCCGCGTGGGCCGTCTCATTGTACTGCGACACCAGATCGCTCAATTCCACCAACGGGTAATGGTCACTGAACAGCCCTTTGGTAAGGTCAGCCAGATGACAGCCATAGTTGTCCGTAATACAGGCCACGCTCCAAATTTCAAGTTCGACAAAACTGTGCTTCAGACTCGGAGCGAACTTCTGGCGTCATCGCTTCTGCTACGATGTGACTACGACCTGCTGGCCGATCTGATCTATACTTGCAGCAATTGCAATATCTTCACAGCACAGCTTCACCCCTGGGTACGCAAACCCCTCAAATTCGACCTTTCAAGGAACCGGGAGGACTGTGTAAAACTGGCCGGTTCAGCTGCACTGAAACAGCAGCCGATGATCTTTGTCGAGGCTCACACGCTGTTCGCCAAATTTGCCGCCCTGGAGTGTTCGGCACCTGCACACCCTGAGAATGTGAATCTCACAAAGTTAATGGACCAGGCCAAGGATCACCTAGAGCTAGCTAGATCGCATATATTCGCGTCACCGAGTCTCAACAGCAAGATCATGCTGGCGGAGGTCGATGCCGTGCAGCAGATCTTGAAGGATTCCTCCTTTTACAAGAGTTTCTACACCAGTGTGGAGAGCGATGAAAAACAGGCAATCTATAATGCCATGGCTCAGGAATTTCAGGGCACCGGGCATTGGTATTATTGTGAGAATGCACATCCTGTAAGCAATTCCATGATTTCGCCTAAGATACTCCCGCTTGCTTGTGCCTTTAAGCAAACCACTGACTGTCGTGTGTGCAACACAGTTCACCATCGGAGAGTGCGGAATGCCGATGCAAGCCTCTCGATGCCCCCAATGCGGCGCTCGTGTGGGTGGCGAGGCGCACGATCTTGTCGAGGGAGTGACTCGTGCTACCGATCTGGAAGAAGCGTTTGGCAATGTGCGATTGATAGACGTCTGAGGGATGGAGTGTCCACACGGGCTTTCTTACGCAGGAAAAGATGCCATCAGAGCAGTAGACGGAAGGGGAAAATGTTGCTTGCTTTGCTCCAAAGACTGACAGGAGAAAGGTTCGCACTTGCTTTCAGATTGGGGCTCAAGCTACCCAGACCAGAGTATCATCAGCCAGTAGCCCAATCATCTGTGACCACTTCAGATAGCTGAATAAAATGAAATCACTGAAACCACTCCACCCTCACTCTCCCGCAATCCATCCCAGCGCTTTGCCTCGATGGGAAGAGAATCATTGCTCCCGGGATGCGCGAGTCATGAAGATTGGACTTGGTTCTTGTGCAGGCAAAAGAGAGCTGAACGGCACAATCCTTGAACCCAGGGCATTACGATTGGTGAAAATGAAAGAAAATACTGTGGGTGCGATACTGAAATTCAACACCCGGTGAACGTATACGGTTCTAAGCATTCTACATCATTTCCAAACCCCAATATTCAAGCAATATCCATCACATCCGTGCGATTTCAACACCAAGGACAATATAGAATGCCCAATACCACCTCCCCTTCTTGGAATACTCTTGTAAATGGTTCTCCCAAGCCTCTTTCTCAAGCTCAGCAGTGAAAAGACATCGGTCTTCACACCATCTCCCAAGTCCCCGACCTTAGCTGATATCTCATGGTGCACTAACGCTTCCCACCTTTCCCTCGGCGGGCATCGGTCGACACAATCCGAAGCATCGAGATCAGCGGGGCTTTGGTTCCCACGACGGCTGAGTGAATGAGGAAGACGTCATGGAGGATGCGTGTACCCTCATTGGTATGAGCGCGTTGTCGGGAATTGGAAGTAGCTAATGAATGAATGTTCTTTTGGGTGAAGTTTGGGTGTGTGACTGTGACTGCTGCAGTTGCGGCTGCGGGGGGTGGCAACTTGGATTGATGTCATGATGGTTTGGATTTGCTTGTTGTGAATGACGAGGTGAAGGAATGTTGACGGTGGCGTGAAGATTTGTGAATGAGCAGTGCTGATGAATGTTAACAACATATTGTTATAAATCTTGTCTGCGAGGATTCAATTTGGACGAATTCATTCATCAATGCTACGTTGTCATTCTTCACTTTCAATAAGAAGCAATCATTCATTTGAGGGAAGGAATTACTGCAGGGTGGTGAAACTTTTATGAGGTGTTGAAGCCGGTGCGGATGAAGGATTGGATCATTCACCAGTAAGAGGGAATGAACTGCGGGGGTGAACGAGGCTTTGATGAGGTGTTGAAGCCGATTCGGATGAGGGAAATGACCACACGGACTAGTCGCTAGCGTCTATCTTTAGCGTGGTTGCTGGGTATATATTTCGTCCCGACCACCTCTTCTCTCTCTCTTTCTTACCACTTCCTCAGCCATTTCCTGGTGTTTTGGTTCACCTTTTACTGTTGCTCACGACCCTGTCCTTGTACTGGTGTGCATTTGACAGTGAGTCGACTCTGCTCTTCTCTCCAACCACCATATTGCCATGGTCGTGCTTGGTGCATAACACATATTTTCAACATTCGAGGCACTGATAGCATTTAGATGGATGGGATCCAGGATGCAGCCTGGTGTGGCCTTACCGGTCAACAGGATCCTGCCGCGGACTTGAACGTTTTGTGTATCCCTTGCGTCCTGATGAAGTCCGACGGCCGATCACACGATGCATTAGTAGGACATCTGCCTACCTCACAAGGGTCTTACCAACCACGCAAGTCAAGCAGCACTCTTTACTTGTGGCGTTCATGCGATGTGTCGTCTCCGGCTAGATTTGCGACTCGATACTAGAAAGCAGAGTCATTTCCAAGTCACGGCTCGTTTTGCAATCTGAGAGGATGCTCTTCGCCAGACAGACAACAAATTCTCTCGCAAGCAAGTCGTCATCTATCCCGACTCAGTGAATCGGGCCCCGAGTATCACGAAGATGACGGAGGTGCACGACCGTTTACCATGTCGGAAAGAGATCATTGCTAGAGCTCAACTTGGATCGCTATATCAAGTTGACATTGATTTCAACCGCAATCCCAGTGAACAACGTTATATGAAAGAAACCACGAACTTCCTACAGCCAATAAGCAGCAAGGAAGCCGACAGGTTTGCATTACTGGTCCACCATGAATATCTTGGGGTATACTTCCACCAACCCGGGGAAACGGTAATGACTCATTTCCAGACGTAAGTTGTCCCTAGCCCGAATGCGATCGCAAGCCTGCGAGCAGCGCTGACTGGAAGACTCTAGGTTCATGGATCAATTCATGGCTGAGCGCGCCCACGCATCTTTCAACAAATGCCACAGCCGGAAGCCAGGTGGCCTGCCGTGGCATTTGATCACAGTCCGGACCCGGGACCCTAAATACGACCACGCACCATAAGGTTTGATTACGACTTGGGTTCGATTTCTAAATATATAAGTTCAGCTCGCTTCTCTCCAACATATCCGCGACAGCCTCATTTGTTCAAGCTAGTACAGGGTCCCCCGGGTACAGGCAAAAGCACTCTTCTGGCATCTTTCATGGGGGTTTGCAAGGCTTACAACCATTCGACGCTTCTCTGTGCGCCGTCCAACACGGCAGTTGATGAGCTCGTCAAGAGGATACAGCAACTCGATGACCGCATTGAAGCCCCCGCCGATAAGATCAACGTCATCCGTTACCACAATCAGAAAAGCGAAGGTGACATGATTCTGTACCTCCACAGCAAGTACCATAATTCCAAGACCAGCCTTTCACCAATGGATGGAAAGGAACTGTTGAAATCACATGGTCTTTGGAAACACGCCTTGCAGCATGTCGGCATCGTCGATGATAATGGAGATCTTGACTTGAAGTTCCTCGCACGAGAAGCCAACGGCAAAGGCATACGACGTGACGCGAGAGATCAGGACTTTCTCGACGCTTTTTTGAATGCTGATATGCCCCACGAGACCCTGTACCCAAAGACTCCTCCGCCGACTCTACAGACTCTGGAGATCGAAGACGACGACGCGAACGTCCAACGCCCACCGCCCGGTCTCAGGAGTTTGGCACGACAGCTTATGGTCCGCACTTTGCAGGCCCATCAATACGTCGTCTCCACCACGTCGAATGCCGCCGCGAAGCTACTGAGGCAGGAGATCACCGCACAAGTTGTTGCTGTCGACGAAGTTTTGCCGGACACCCTTCTCCCCATCATGCATAACTTGAATAGCCTGCAAACGGTAGTCTTCGTTGGCGATGCAAAGCAACTTGGCCCGACTGTCGTGTCAAGATACCAAGTCGACCCGATCACGGCAAATCTCGTGAACATCTTCGCTGAGCCAATGGTGAAACCACTCGTCGAGCGCTTGTTCGAATGCGACTACCCGACGTTTTTGCTCGATATCCAGCATCGTGCAGTGGCCGGCATCTTCGACTTCCCCAACAAGGCGTTTTACAAGGGAAAGTTGCTCAACGCCTCGTCCACCGCCCTATCACGTCGCCCGCTTGCTCAAGAAGCACTGAAGTTTTTGCAGCAACACTTTGGCTTATCCGAGCAGATCGAAGTCCCCACGATCTTGCTTAATGTCAGCGATGGAATCACCCTGTTCAACAAGGCCAAATCTCGGTCGAACCCGCAAAATGTGGTGCAAACGATGAGTCTTATCGAACGCCTTGTGGAGACAACACGCTTCGAAAGTAAGGACATCAGTATTACCACGCCTTATTCTGCACAGGTCAAGACCTACAAGCAGGCATTCGAAGCGGCGAGTAAGACCGACTTTTGGAAATCGCGAAACATTTTCAAGATCAAAGTCAGTACTATCGACTCGATCCAAGGCGCTCAAAATAAATATATAATCGTCGACCTAGTGGTAAGCGCCAGTCGGATGGGAGGCCTCGGATTCGTCACAGACAGCAAACGGCTCAACGTATCGCTTACTCGCCCGGAGGATCTACTCATCGTCGTTGGGGACCGCGACTGCTATTCTGACGAAACCCAGTACAAGAATCAAGCAGAAGCGGCGAATCTACAATTCAACGACGAAGGAGAGCCGATCAACACCAAGTCTGCATACTCGGTAAACTTCAAGAAGCTGTTCGAGCACTACCTCGCCAATTCGATGCTGAAGATGGCTCCGAAAACTGCATCACTCGGCCAGGGTCGGTATGTCCGCAACGATCTAGCAGGTGCTGAAGAGCAACGGGCCAGCTTAGCACGTCAGGCGTGTGACAATTGCGGCAAGGTTGGCCACAGGCGAAAGGAGTGCAAGAAAAAGCGAAGAGCTTCCGCCGACACCGAGTGCAAGAACTGCCACGGGTACGGCCATTTCGCTGCCGACTGCCCGAATGCAGAAGTCTTCACAGGGCACTGCTTTCACTGCAATGAGGCCGGCCACCGCAAGTCAAGTTGTCCGAAGCGACTGTGCAGAAACTGCAGCCAACCCGGACATACGGCAGGAAAGTGCCCTTACAAGACCTGCAGCCAATGCCGACAAGAAGGCCACGTGAAGAAGGACTGTACGGAGATCGCCCACCATTTCACGCTGCCGTCCGTCCCGAGCAACTTCAACGAATTCCAGGCGGCCAGAGAGCACCCGTTGCCGGAAGCAGACAATGACGATGACCTCGATGCATGGGGTGCACCAAAGTCTGGCAATGAGGACGACAACGCCGATGACGGTCTCGAAGAACCACAAGCAGAAGCAAGCGGTGCCAACAGCGACGACGATGAGGGCGTTCCGTTTGATCCACAGGCTTCTTCCAATCAGGGAGTCGACGTCAATCTCGGTATCCAAGGTCAAGCAGATGCCGAGGACATTGATGAGGCTGACCCCTGGGGATTGAACGTCGACACGGAAAGCCAAGCTTCGCAGCCAGACGATGTGCCAGGGCCTTCATGGGAGCAGGGAGGGGAATACACAGAGGAGGCTTGGGAATAGGCTGAACGTGATAATCGGAAGTCAACTTGGCAAAGCTGACAGGGTGTTCTCTTGTGTCATTCTAGTAGTTTCATTGCTAGGAGTCAATGACAGCGGTGGAGGGCAGATCAAAGCTGATGAACAGGCGTTAAGTTTCTGATTTTTAGTCTCGTACGATCAATATCAATACCCGTGAATCCCAAGTCCAAAGACATACAGTATGCATATTCTCAATCTTCCATTAACGCCCGCTTATCATGATTGCAACCTTGATTCTATCTTGATGTCGACCTGCAAGACAAACATGGTGCAGCCTGAAATTTGTCTCCCATGGCACTTGGTGGCCTTGATAGTGGTAGCTCACCCTATATACACCCAAACACAGTTTAGCATGGGTCTTGGCACTGAAATTTTCTTGCGTATACCTCTTAGATAGAATATCATACACACACTCATTTGACACCTTCCATGCATTGCTCCGGTTCGTATGGCTACTGAAGAGCTTGCTAATCTTGGAACAAGTTGTGATGACGCCATCGGCCCGGCTACGCCTCCGGCCGGTGCACGGACAGGGTCGAAATGGAAGATGAGCATGACTTGCAGCACATCCTCGGCATTATCGCACCATCTGTGAAACATCATCACCGTCTCATACAAGCTCATGCCAGACACGAGTCGAATATGGAATGCAAGTGTGCCATCAATCGACGCTATCTACATGGCAAATGCAAGTCACTAGCAGAGGTATCGATGTATCGGGCCACGTGATGGCGCTGGCCGGCATTTCCGGTGGCCTTAATGCAATGTAACCCACCAACGGCTACCGAGGGAAGGGATCGGCATGTCGCTGACTTGGAACTGGCGAATGGATTGCAAGGGCAAGGAAATGGATAACAGTTTTGATAACGCGGACATCATTGATCTCACTAGGTTGTAATCCTGATACCCGAACTTCAAAGACTTGCGACCTCGTGGTCGACTTTCTGCCCTCCAAGCTAATTGTTGCGTGCAGCTCTTCCTGAAGTTCAGACCACTGTGCCTTAAAGAAGCATAATGGAGGTGAAGCTAATGCAGAAACGATTCTTGCGAGGGTGGGATGGTTGGATCGTGCGTGGTCGAGACTTCCTTCCATTCATAAGTTCGTCTCTGTCCTTCATTTTCAGGCTACAATCAATCTTCAAACACTTCGCGATGCCGAATCTGTCTGTGAATCCTCCTCTTGCGTTAGCGGCGGCTACAATACTACCATCACTATGTGGAATTGCTGTCGGCATTAGATTCTACATAAGGCGTGCGCAACGTCTGGAGTGCCGACTTGATGATTGGTTGACGTTGCCTCCACTGGTATGTCCACCCCTGCATGTCTTGCCACACGGAATATTGACTCGTCATCTCTGATATAGGCTTTCACTATTGGCATGGGAATCGCTATCACTTTTGGTCAGTATCTCTGACTGAGACTTTGCAGAGGACGGATTCATGATATCCAGGCGTTGCCGTCAAGGGCTTTGCCTATCCCACACCATCTCCGACTGACACGGTCGACACATTCTCGTCTTCGAATCATGTAGTCACAATAACTGGAAGGGTTCGTTGCACTGACGCTTCTCTAAGCCAATGACTGATTGTTTGCCAAGGTCGCATGGGCTTGTCTTTTGATGGACACGCTTGGCCTCGGCTTCGTCAAGCTCAGCTTTGTCTTCTTCTATCGACGAATATTCGCTGTGGGTAAAAGGTCACAGTCCGCCAACTTTCTAACAATCCTTGTCAACACAATGACAGTCATTTGGACTATAGGGTACTTCTTCGCGATCCTGTTAGGGTGCAAGGGCCACTTTCGTGCGCTTTGGAAGTCGGAAAAAGCTGTGATGTCCAGTTGCGGGAAGATTCCGGAAATCCTGCTGTCTCTCTCTGTATCAGATTTTGTGATGGATCTAGTGATTTTTGTACTTCCGGTGCCTATGGTACGAGAAGTCCATGGCTGGCTTGAACCAGAAGCTAAAGATCGCAGGTCTGGAAGTTGCAGATGCCATTGAGACGCCGCTTTCAGGTCATTGCGGCCTTTTCTGTTGGTGGAGTGTAGGTCCGGATCACAGCTGTCTTCGAGGAGAACTGATCTCCCTAGTGCGGTGGTGGCATCTATTTTGAGAATGGTGGCGTTCATTCAAGCCGGACAACGTAACTTAAGCTATCTAATTCACCAGCAATAACGGATACTGACAGCAGTGAAGGGACTTTCAAGCCTGGATTCGATTACGAACGTGAGTCCTGTTGAAATCGCATTGCCTTTTGAGCAAAACTGAAGTGGAATAGTTGTCATCAGCACCGCTTTGTACTGGAGCATGATCGAGTTAGCTTTGGCACTGATCGCGGCCTGTCTACCAACCATGAATTATTTCTTCCGTCGAGCTTCGCCAGCTGTAACCACTCGAAGCAATAAAGGTCCACCTTTCTCTCAGTTGAAAGAGAACTCCACTCAAGATTCAGTGACGGATCGCGCAGCTCCCCTTGATGGTCGTCTAAAGTTGGGACAAGTCAACGCATATGCTATGAACGACATCACCTCGAAGCGATCGCAAGGGCGAGCGGAGAGAAGCAATGGGATATGGATCGATAGTACCATAACGCAGCAAAGAGACATAGCCTGATAGGGTACTGTCTGTACTGCGTGAAAGAGGCATCTCTCAGCCAGCAAACAGTAGCTAGTGGCCACTGCTGAGAAGAGTAGGCGATCCTGTATATTGATCAGGATCTCAAAGCGATCTCTCGCCTCCTTCTCGCCTCAAAACACGCTGTTGCGACTATCTACCTTGACTGGGGGAGGCTGATAATTAAGCAGCGGCAGCAGCGCACTGCATCCATATCATCCCAGCCAGTCTCAAGATTGTCCATAAGCAGCTCAGAGTATGGTGGATGGATGTCAGATCTACCAGAACGATGACCCTCACCTCATGATGCTGGTGTTCCATATCTTTCAATGATGAGATGATCGAACAGACGTTGCACAGACTGGCTTGGCATCACCATTGCAACAGGACATTATTCGTGAAAAATGGCTAGTCCTAGTATACAACAGCTCGTCCGCTTCCAGGCAGTGCGATAACAGGTGCTGATGCCGCGGAGATGAAGGTTCGCAAGCGCTTCCGCCTCGTTCCGTAGGCCAAGCCAAGCGTAACATGGGTTTGTGCCAAATTGAACTAATCAGACCCAGCCCTAATCCCATGCAAGGTGACGTCTGAGGCAACACGATTGTTTACGGCATGCCTTTGAACGCTATCTTATGTTTGCACCAAAGTGCGTTCCTCTGCGTTGCAGTATCTGAGTGTAATCATGAGCAGTACTCAGATTGCCTCACTGGAGGCGCAGCTCCAGAAGCTTGATGTCTCTACGCCCATCCCACGTTACAATTCCGTAGATTTTCTCGTGAACCCCGTCGACATATATCGCGCGTATCTAGCCGATATAGTCGGGTCTATACTCCCTGATCTGCCACCACAGCTCGTCTATGATTCGATACAGTGGACGAACAACCCTGCTCATGGCGATCTCATTGTTGTGACACCCAAATTGCGGTTGAAAAGCACCAAGCCCGCGGAGGCAGTTGAGACTTTGGCTTCAAAGGTTTCTCTGCCTTTGATTCATCCAAACGCCAACTGATTCGTGGTGCCCAGTTCCCACCCAGCAAATTGTTCTCCAAACCAACCGCTTCCGGGATCCACCTGCAAGTTTGCTTTGCCTCTGAAACCCTCCCTCAACTCCTCATACCATACATCCTAGATCGGCGGTCAGCATACGGCAGTGATGAGGTTGCTGGACTTCGGGACCCAAAAAATCCCCCCTCCTCCAAAAAGAAGATCATCGTAGAATTCTCCTCGCCAAACATCGCAAAAGAATTCCATGCAGGCCACTTGCGAAGTACCATCATTGGTGCATATATCTCGAATCTATACAAGATCATGGGCTGGGAGGTTGTCAATATGAACTATCTTGGAGATTGGGGCAAGCAATTTGGTCTTGTCGCAATTGGATGGGAGCGCTTCGGCTCCGAAGAAGCATTCAAGAACAACCCTCTGTCCCACTTGCTGGAGGTGTATGTCAAAGCAAGCGCCCTGTTCAAGAAGGAGAAGGAGAAAGTTGAGGAGGCAAAAGCGCGCAAGGAGGATACTTCAGAATTGGAGTCACAAGGTATCTTTGCCGAGCGAGATGCCTTTTTCTCCAGGCTTGAGGCCAGGGAGCCGGACGCTCTGGCTTTGTGGAGGCGCTTTCGGGACATTAGCATCCAACGCTACACCGAAGTTTATGCTAGACTCAACACCTTCTTCGACGACTATTCGGGCGAGTCGCAAGTCGATCCGAAGACAATTGACAAGGTGCAAAGACTCCTGACTGAGAAAGGTGTGTTGGAGGAGAGCAACGGCGCGCTACTCATCGATTTCAAGAAGCACGGAGCGAAGAAGATGGATGTTGCCATTGTTCGCAATCGGCAGGGGACCTCGACCTACCTTCTGCGTGACCTTGCTGCCGTGCTCGAACGTGAGGAAAAGTATGGCTTTGACAAAATGATCTACGTTGTATCATCTGAGCAAGACATGTATCTCCAACGTCTTTTCAAATCTATCGAGCTCATGGGCTTCAACACGCTAGCTAGCAAGCTGCAACACATCAACTTTGGTAAAGTTCAGGGCATGTCATCTCGTATGGGCAAAGTCGAGCTGCTTGGTGATATCCTGGACAAATGCGGCGAAAAGACGCACGAAAAGATGAGGGAGAATGAGGTCAAGTACAAGCAAGTCGAAGACCCTGTAACTACCGCAGATACCGTCGGTATAAGCGCAATGATGGTGCAGGACATGACCGGCAAACGTGTCCACGACTACCCCTTCGACTTCGAGCGAATGACCAGCTTTGAAGGCGACACTGGACCGTACTTACAGTACAGCCACGCGCGACTATGCTCGATCATGCGCAAGTCTGGCTACACTCACGAGGATCTCCAAAAAGCCGACCTGTCTCTCTTGCGCGAGAAGGCCGCCATTGAAACTCTCCGCCTCCTGGCTCAATATCCGGATGTGACACATACCGCCTTCAAGAACCTGGAGCCAACTACTATTGTGGGATATTTGTTCAAGTTGACGCATCAGATCTCCTCTGGCTATGACAATCTCAGGGTTGTTGACATTGCGGAAGGGCGGGGTGTGAGCATTGCCCGGGCTGCATACTACGACTGCGCTCGACAAGTCATGTTCAATGCATTGAGCTTGTTGGGCATCAAGCCGGTCGAGAGGTGAGCGCTCGACGAATCCTTTTGATATCGGAAGCTCCACTGACTGATTCATCTTAGAATGTGATGTCGCACCAATCTCACTCGGAACTCCTTGACTGCCCCGCTTTTCTCTGGTCACCTGGTTGGCTTCACATGGTATATGTTGCCACGGAAATTGTAGCTGCGGAGAGTCGGTCAGGCTGTATACAGAGACAGTGGACCAAGTAGTCCCAACAAAAAGCCCGTGAAGAGGCTCCGACGACCCTCTTTCGCACGCGTGGCGCCTCTGGCCACGCCCGCGAGACGAGGTGGAGTGTCAAGCATGCGACGCGACGAAGAGGGTAGCAGGGTCGGAAAGCGCATGAGCTCCACGGGTATGCGACCAATTTCCCGCTTCTCGCGTCGGAGCTCAGCCAACTTTACTAACGTATGTGCGGTTCACTTGGGATAGCATAGGAGGGATCAGCTAGCCTCAAAAGCCATCTCGCATCAGGACTGAGCTCGCCTGCCCTCCTCAGAGCGTAGTTCCTCTGCAATGGTCGTCGTTTCGAGCACCCCCAAACCATCTGCACCTTCCACCACGACCCTCCCACCACCGCCTCTCCCACGTGGACATCTGCGTCGCCCTCGATGCCCGCGGCGTCACGGACCCCGTCGTCCTCAGTGACAACAACGCCCTACCCTCCCACCACGTGTTCTAGTAGTACTTCAGCATCGAAGCCAGCAAGCGCAACAAGGCCGCGAACAAGGACTACACAATCACATGCCCAGACCAGCTATTCACCCTGGGTGGGGGGATCCATTAGCAGCTCCGGGGATGGCTTTCAAGCCTGGATAGAGATTTGATTGCGACTCCGCTTAATGGGGGGACCTGCCGGTGCCGGGAAGTGCGGGAGACGTGCGGGCGGGGAGTGATGTGGGCAATGAGACGGCTCTGAGGTTGGCGTAGGAGACGTTGCTGTGTGAATCTACGGAAAGCTGGGGGAATTATGAGATAGTGCAGGACGTGCAATATGCGGAGGAGCATGGATCTCGCGCACCGCTGCGGTAGTGCCGCAGGGAATGGGTCTGTGAATGTGATTCAACTTGCTGATGGTCCGAGATCTAAGGTGGGAATGGGTGTCGATGTGACCGTTGAAGAGGCAAGCAGAAGCAGCAGTTCCACCTCAGCTTCATTACTTAGTGGTTTCCAATCTGAAGTCTAATGTTTAGCTCACAAAGACCTTGTGGTGGACAATCTCCATTCTTGGCCACCTTGGACCGACGGGGATGGGCGCCAGTGATACCAATGCTGAGGCCGGTTCACTCGGACCTCGAAAGGGCATTACAGAAAGATATGAGGCCCCAAATTGAATTCAATCAGAAACGCCCGAGGGTCAGTGACAGAAATGCCCGCCGACCTTTGGGGTTTTTCTTGCTTTGCTTTCACGAATTCGGCACGGTTCTTGACTTCAAAAAGTTCGTGAATGCTTCCGAAAATCCGAATATCACTACCTTCCTATGTTTGATACCCTTTCTAACTTTTCTAAGATGTTATTAAGATCGTTATAAAGCCAAAGAACAGCGTCGAAGCGAGATACCCCAAATTTTCGAGGTCGGTGGGTATCTCTGTTACCGACCCTCAGCCACGCATTGTCCGGCCAATGTGTCCATGCCTTTGCGAAAGGGAGAACCGCGTTCGCGTTCGAAGCGTCAGTTGAAGCTGCGCGGCAGGTAACAGCATTCCAAGCGGACGAAACAATAGTTCTGGCATCTCCGTTGGCCCAAGAACGACCCGCTTAAACAAGTCTAACGGTAAACAAGGAGAGAACTCGGAGTTCCTAGGAGCAGAATCAAATGTCTTGGGGCTGGCTGGATCCGCATGGCATCCGAAGATGGGATCACCACGTCCTGGGCCAATATGCATCCCTTCCGCAAGCACTGGGCAATATCCTACCGCATCTGCTTGATCGTGTCAATAGCGGGAACGCGCACAATATTGAAGGGAGCGTGTGGGAGCATCACCAAGTCATTTTGAGCATTGCTCCATGAGCGGAGGCATATCCATGCGTGGTGTGCCAGCACTATGGAATGCCGTTCTTACTTATCATGGAAGACATTCTATCTCAGAGGCCTTGGGTCTATGACCAGGCCAACCTTTGCACTGATATGCGCTCGGAAGCCCGGTCATGCAAAGAAACATTGAGGATGATGACTTCTCGAGTTGCGACAGTATGTACTTAAGAAAATGAGGCGTTCAATGATAGTCTATTCAACGCCATCTCAGACCACCATGTCTTCTAAGACTGAGGAAGAGCGGGGGTCTTGCAGATCACTCATCCACTTCCGCCGTTGGTGGATCACCATCAAACTTTCCATTCTCTTCACGCCCTGTGGGATCTCCGTCCGTACCATGACCCTTCCCCTGTCGCCGGCTTCCCCAAAGGGCCGAATCAGCAGCTCACACCCTGCGGCGGCGTCGGGCCTATCGCAAAAGGGTTCGTGAAGGAGTTGCCGGGATCATAGCGCTTCTTGATCTGGGAGAGCCTGCACACGTTGTCGCCCCAGTATGCGGTGTACGGGTTCGAGCTGATGTGCGCATCAATGTAGCCGGAGTAACTTGAGGTCCTACTCATTCCTGGTCAGAAATCCCTTGCGTGGATGAAAAGGAGCGAGTGTAGGGCGTTGGGAGAGGTGGATGGGGAAGCTCAGACATACCCAATCTTTGGAACCAAATACGCATCCAGATCATCGATGAATTGCTGTCCAACCGCCTCCAACGTCGCATTCGCACTCCTCAACACCTCGAACCGGAACAGATACATTGCCTCGTCTTGCCAAAGGAAAGCAAGCGCTCGATGCCGGGACACTGATGTTGAAAAGCGTCATATCGGTCTAGAAGGCAAGCTCAGGGGGCAACTTTCCGCTCTTCTGCGTGATATAGCTCACGATCTCCGGCGTGAGGGGTTTGGACTTGGTGATGAAGTAGGTCTTGGTGATGAAGTAGGTCCGCCACCAGGGCGTTGCCTTGGGCTCGTTCGGGACGGCCGGGGTATCGTCGAAGGTAACGTTGGTGACGGAGGGGACGGGCGTCAGATCGTCGGGCGCCACGTTGAACCAAGAGTCGAAGAGCTGGTGGGCGGTGGCGTCGTCGGTGCGCTCGGTCTGGGTATGTCCCAAACCCCACATTCACATCTCAATCCTCCCCCAATGCGCCAACGCCTCGTAATTGCCCCTCAACCTCCTCTTCAGCCAGGCAATCAGCTCGCCCAGCGGTTCGTTCTCTTCGCCGTCTCCTACTCCACGTGTGCTCCTCATTACCCCAGCACCACCACTATTCTCACCACCACCCATGCCAGCAGCAACAGCAGAGGCAGCAGCGTGGGTTCCCAAGCTGAGACCACCGCTCATCCACGCCAGGGCGCAGAACCGGCGCTCGAAGGCTTCGAGCAGGCGCTTGATCTTGCACAGCTCGATGCGGAGGAGGTTGTTCTGCAGGATCTGCGCGTCGCGGGTGTCGAGCTCGTAGGTGCCGAGGGAGAGGCGAACGCGTGGGAAGGTGGAGTGGTGCTGCTGTGGCAGCGGTGGTTGTTGTTGTTGATAATGTTGATGATGTTGTTGTGGGTCGTAGGAATCATGAAATTCGCTCCTGGCGGGATTCTGAGAGTCCTGTTGCGACTCCAATGGGCGATCGTAGAAGAGAATAACTCGGGCGAGGAGGGCCAAGTGCGTGAGCATCAGAACAAGATCATCGTCGTGATCCGTGTCACTGCAGCTGAGCGTAGCGTTGCAGAGCGCGATTGCGGACCTATTCTCGAGCAAGCATTGATCAAAGGGGATTGTGACGTCGGTCCTCCGGTAGGACATGTCGCCGAGCTTGGAAAGGATGAGCTGTTGGCATTGGCATGCCTGAGGTATCGAGATGGCGTTTGTGGCGAAGGCTCTTGGTGTTTTTGCTGCAGTAGAAGGAGGCGGGGTTGGTGGAGGCACGACGGTGGGGAGGAACGAGGGGTAATTCTGGGCTTCATATCTGATCCAAGGTGAGAATTGATTGTTGTTCCTGTCGTTGCTGTGGGAGTGGAAAGCTGGCTGGGAGGCCTCTATGGGCTGTGGCGCTGGGGGAGATGAGCCATTCTGAGGAAGATTGAACATATTGGGAAAGGAAGGCATCGTGTCTCCGTTGCTCTCCGGTGAGCAGGTTTGAGCATTCTTATTTCTCATCTCTGGGTCCCAATCCTCCAAAAAGGAAGACAAGACGCTACTCTTGTTAAACGAAGGCGTGATCAGATTGTACGCGTCAGAGAAGGTACGATTTGCAGATGTCAACGAGGGCGAATGCATCGAGGCGTTTGGCGTTTCCTGCCCATCATAGTTGCTGCTGGTGGCAGCCGAGTTTGGACTTCTAGGTACACTGCTGGAAATACTGCCAGGTCGCCGTGCGTTCTTCTTCGCCCGCAATGAGACGCTGTATTGGCACCAGTAGCCACGGTACTCGCATCGTTTGCATTGTGGCCGGCCCTGCGAGCACTTTACTTTGGCGGTCGTACAGGCATCACAGGCATTCTTCAGATGAGGAGTGGGGGCGTTTGTAGAGCGGACAGCCATGAGATGGCAATGAAAAGGATGGAGGTTTTTGAGGCAGCAGGACCTGCTACGGTGTTTAAGTAGATCTTGTTGAGATCCTCAAGGTGAAGGTTTGAGCCTCTTTGGCGTATGTTGCTCGCTTTCGAAAAATCGCTTTCGTCCACACCTCCGTCTGCCTCACCGCTGCTCAACATGGCTAGATGGCTCATTCAGCCTGGCGCAGGAAGCTAAGAGCATAGTGCAGAGCCGCACAAACATACCACGAATCATCCACAGCACGACGACGCAACTCGAAGATGGTGGGCCGCAACTAAAAGAAGCCACAATTACAAATGGAGATCACTACTCACGAGTAGTAAGCTTTGTGTAAATTCAAGCTCACCCGCTGCAAGGATCCTGGTGCTGCTTTATAGAGCTGCGGATAGTTGCATAAAGTCCGCTGTAACAGCATGCGTGTCACCGCGTACTGAGTGGGGCTGTTAGACCGAGAAAACTGACAATATAGCCATCTGTATACATTCCCACGTGCTAAATGAAAATTATGTTTCCTTTTTGAAGATGATCTTAAACAAACTCGTCTCATGTATGTCCTATGCACCAAGATTTCGGACTGAGGGGCTTCCTGTTTTGAAAAGGCTTGAGGAAGAGTGGTATTAGAACAATCTTTCCGGGTTTGATGGTAGTCGAATGAATGACTAGAGAAGCTTTCCTGAGAAAGCCGCATCCACGATCGAGCACCCCACCCAAAGCAGACTGAGTTGATGGAGAAAAGGAAGTTGAGGTAAATCCCTCACCTACATGAGTCTAGAAACCCTGCAATACCCTAAGTCCCTGACGGGCTTACGGCGGCAACTAGTACCGATCTCATTGACAAATCGCGGGGATTTAGAATCTACAATTGAGGCTCAAGATTCGCAAACGGTGGATGAATTTTCACCGACTCCACGTAACAAGTGCATCCCGATCGAGACAGAGGGTTGATCACCGATCGCTGACCATATACCCAAGGCAAACTGAAATTCCAAGATCAGGGTCCGAAGGTGAAGAGGAGTGCCTTGTGTGGGCTTCCTGACTGGTATGATATTGTATTCCGATTGACTCATCAATCTGTTACGCAATGACTCTAAAAGATCCAGAAAAGAGGCTCAAGCTGAGTGCTGTGATTGGGTTACTTCGGCCAGCGGGAACAAGCGAGCCTTCCGGGACCTTCCTACCGAAGCTTTGTAATTATCACAAATTCTAGCTCGTAACCGACTGAAACAACACCTTAGGTACTACAACTAGGAAATTTCCGGATCACCGTGCTGACTATCGAAGACCAAACATTAGTCTGTTGGTGTCATAGCGCTTACCGCTGTTCAAGAGTGCGAGACTCAATTAGGGGTGCGTCCGCTCGGCCGGCCTGGAGTCTGCACTCGGAACTCGAGATTTCATTCGCGCGAAGCATCTTGTACCCTTATCTGGTGGAAAGGGGCAATGCTCTCAACAGCTCTTCCAACGCATTGAATCTTCTGATCTCTCTACAATGACTCCTACCTGAATGGAAAGCCGTTTCGAAAACAATGTGATGGAGTTGGCGCAAGCTAGAGGTCGACTGGGACGAGAATCACGCATGATGAACACCTGGGAGGAGTAGCCCGATCGGGAGGTTGACATCTTCTATTCCAGGTTGCTTCTGGATCAAAGTCGACGCAGGATCACAAAGTCTTTCTCAATCACACCTGACACTTGGACGCCTCAGCCATCGCCTCAGCCATCGCCTCTTCCCACACCCCATCCATGAGCTTGGCCAACTCCTCACTGAGCGGTCCCGCATCCACAGCCTACAGGTTCTTCCTCAACTGCTCCACAATGCTCGCCCCCAGCACCACTTCGTCCTCTTCCCTTTTTTCCTCCCCATCGCTGCTTGGCGGTCTTTCCTTGCTTTTCCTCAGCTTCGCCACTGAAGAGCTCCTAGAAGTTTGTGATAGAGGAGACGCCATAGGAGTCTTTGATGGCTGCGTGGAGCGAGTTCTTGTCATCCATGTCGCCCTAGAAAAGATTAAGTAAAACGAAGTTGAGGACGACAGGCATGAGTTTTGCAGCTACGGTTTCAGCACCCAGAGCCTTGAGCGCCTTTGCGCTGTCCTTGGTGAGATCACGCATCACCGCCCTCATATGGAATCTGCCGGAGGCCGTTGGGTCTGCGAGGATGGATTTTAGGACCGAGCCGCCTTGCTTGCCAGTGGCACCAAGGACAGTGAGTATTTGCTTTGGCATGATGGTGCGAGTCGAGGAGAATGAGTCTGGAAGACTTCCCCGAAAAATTGATTCAGATTTCGGAGCAGCCTTCGGGAACGGCACTCGCGCGATCGGATGACTTCATCTGAGATCTTTGGTCTTCACAAACGAAAAAGGTGCTATCTATCCGTGTGAGAGATTTATAATGAGTGGATTTGCCATGGGAGGAGAGAATAATGAATATGCGGGCACCTTCGACCCCCCAAGACACCACAGGTACCTGACAGATGTCCCTACGCCACAGAACTATCTCCTTCCCAACCGGTCGATCTCCACTCATTCCAAGCAGCGGGGCATGCAGCCTTATCTAGGTCGGGACTGTGCCTGGAACGATCTTCGCCTGACCTTCACGCTTTATCGAATGCCTTCGTGTCATCATGCTCCCCTCGTTCTTGCAAAAGATGGCCTTGTTTCAAATCCTACAAGTTGCAAGCATTTCTTGGACACACGCTCCTCGTATATCAGAATGACCCGTTCCTTCAGCTGAACTACTTCTGCCCCTTCTTCAGGGCTGCGGCGGGTCTACACTTGATACAGCAATGGTCAAGTTGGACTGACAGCGGCTCACAGACACTTTACGTAGGTCTGCAGAAGCCGATTTTCACCTTGGATGGGTTCAACTGATGCACTGAAAGTAATTGTCAGATGTTTCAAGACCAACTAGGTATGTGGTCAAGTAGTATGGTCTTCTAGTTTTGAATATTGCGCCGCAGGTATGGCCCGTATTTGTACAACAACGTTGGAATTGGCAGCATTGCAACGCAAACGAAAGCTATCACCATTGTGCCCCTAATACAACAATTTGTCAGTACAAGGTTCAAAAAAGAAAAGCGAAGAATCATACCAGGCATATCCCATGGCCTTGAACAACTGGAACCCCGTGACCGAGAAGACGCACGATGTCGTACATCGCGCGAGTATCACCGCAGCCAAGGCGCTGGCACTGTATTCCTCGTACGTGTCCACAATGTACGTCTGGATGCAAATGTACGCCATCAGCATCCCGACCGAGAACAAGCCGGCTCCAATCAAGGGGAAGATCCAGTGCACCTGCTTCTCCGCCGTCCACGCGAAGATGGTCAGGCCGATGGGGACAATGATCATTCCGATCTGCAGGAATGGCATGCGGCTCTCCGGCTGGGCTTGTTCTGATCCGGTCCTGCGGTAGTATCGCCGCTGCATGAACGCGTAGGAGCGGTTGAGACAGATTGCGCAAATAAGGATTCCCACCAGGGTGCCGACGGCAGAGCCCAGGTAGGCGAGACCGGTCAGGCCGTTCGTCCACCGGTATGAGAAGAGGCCATAAACGGGCGTTGGTCCGTAGAGTAAGGGGATCGTGACCAGGTGGAGGTAGAGAATGCCGTAGATACTGGCGGCTCAGGCGTCAGCGTTCAACGAAGATTCCAAGATCATCAAGAGGGGTTAATGGGAGCAGGGGCTCAACTGACAGGGCCATGTAAAGACTCAAGAATGTGCAGATGGGAGAGAAGAGCAGCAATTCGAATGGCCTTCTAAATGTGAAATGACTGCGCACTGACGCAATCTTTGAGGAACGACTTTGATTGCTCTCATCTCCAGTCTCTCTCCCCTTTCTCGACTTCTGCAGCAAGATAAATGGGCCGTACGTCTCCTTCAAAAGGACTCCGCATAGTATCACCGTGACTCCGGACGCGATCACAAGAACCCACAAGAGCCACCTCCAGCCATGAGTCCGGCTCACAATAAAAGCTCCTAGTAATGGCCCAAGGGCTGGCCCAGAAGTCGGGCCTATAGAGTATATGGCTTGCGCCCTTGCCCTCTTTCGCGGGCTGAACATATCTCCAATAGAAGCGCCTCCGAGGGTGGGCCCAGCAGAGCCACAAGCGCCCGCAAAGAATCGCAAGATCGAAAGAGCAGTGATATTGGGGGCAAGGGCGCAGCCAACATTGAGCACTGTGAAAACGGAAAAGCTCGCTAGATAAACGATTCTCCTGCCTTGAATCTCTGACAAGGGCGCGAGGTACAGCGGCCCCAGACCGAGGCCAAGGACGTAGGTGCCCACGGGCAGAGCTGGCAGGTAGATGTTTGTGAGATGGAACTCGTCCACAAGCGATTGGCTTGCCACTGCCAGCATGGTGGATGCAATTGGAGAAAGCATCGCCTGCGCGCTGATCAGGAATACGTTGGTCCACTTGCGGCGATTGTTCCAGTTCAGGGGGTTTTGAGCATCGTTAGGGCCGTCCCATCCCTTCATGATGACAGGTCAACCAGACTCCTTGACTAAGGTAAGTTGGGCTTTGACCAACCGTTGCAGCTTCAGTCGCTGTATCCGCCGTAGCTTCTTCGTCTGTCCATCCCTTTATGACAGGTCAATATGACTTCCTGATTGGTGCTTATGGCTTTTAACGAACCGCTGCAGTTTCTTTTGCTATTCCTCCAGGGTTTTCAGTCGCTGCATCCTCGGCGACTTCAGCAGCTGTATCCCAACTAGCATCAGTCGCTGTGTCCCCAGTAGCATCAGTCGCTGTGTCCCCAGTGGATTCCTTGTCTTCTCTGTGCAGGTTCTCCGTAATGAGCGGAAGCTCAATCTCTGACGTTGAAGTCATTGTGTTCCACGGTGAAGCAGGAGTTCAAGTCGAGACTAAATGTAGAATCATTGGCTGCTGTATGCAACATTTCCACATGCTTTTGTCCGGCCACGAAGGAGTGTGTGTTGGTGTAAAGCTATTTTGGTGGATGGAACAGGACGACAATAGAATGGAACTGTTGAGGCTCAAAGTCTGAGCTTTCAGCTGTACAAGTACATCCTGTCAGGCCTGCAACCGGAGAGCTGGGGAACGCGCCAACCCCTGCGCAAACGTCAAGCAGTGTTCGGAACCCGAGATATTAACGGTGGCGGAGGAATAGCATTTCCTCGATTTTTTATTCCTCGCAGCTTTTTTTGAGAATGAATCATGCGATAACAGTGATTGCACCATCTTTTCGGGCTTTGAGAAGGCAGCATTTGTTTCGCAATGCACTCCCACTCTATTCTCCTGCCACCAAATACAAGAAGCAAACGTTTGACGACGATGGATCATGGAGGCCGGTGCCACAATAAGGGTCGTCATGGTACCTTAGCGTGCTGCAGGGGTAGCTGAATCAGTAAGCGGCTCTTGCGGGGAACTGATGTCACGATCGCACACTAAGCTGCAGGGTGGCTGCACGAACGAGTCAGCATTCTCCCTAATCATTTGCACCGTAGATCCATGCGTGAATCACAAACATATGAGACTTCAACGCTGCTAGTCAGTGGCTGAGCCCGCGATCAACGCCATCTAAAATTCTCTCGAATACATGGCTGTTAAACCACGTCGATTTGACCGAGCATGGTCTCAGTCCATTCTTCTGTCATCTCACACTCCAATTCATAACTCACGAAATACATGTCATGACTTGCAGTTTCGTGCAATGGCTTGAAGACCGTCAAATCGAAGTGGCGTAGAAGCCAAAGCACTCCACGGTACGTACAAGGCAAGCCTTGCACGGTAGCCTCTTCAAAGAAAATGATCGCTGTCGCCAATAGATTGAACTAGAGCCGGTTCATTTCAGAAGGACCCATGTCAGCCCTTCTTCCAATGGCGCCTGCATTGTAGCAAGAATCATTCGGATTGCCATCCCAGCAAGTTGTAACACCATACGTCATCCGAAACGCTCTCTTGCTAGGCGCGCGTGCAATTGCGGGTCGGGAGACGGCAAGGCCTTACCCAATACACTCAAGTCAGCGTTTAAGCTTTTATATGCCCTTCAACGCTGGACGAGCAGTTGTTCCGGATCAGGTATGGCGCCGTGGAAGTGTCATCACCACGCGGTGACGTTTCTGCCAGTGTCGTCAGAATCACTAGCTTGACTTGGCAAGTCACGGGTTGGCTCGCGAGTTGGATCGCATTGCTAGATACAATTCCGGAGAGCACTCCAGCTTTTTACATATGAAAGGAAACTCGCTCATATGAACGAATACCATGAGCAGCAGTGCTCTGAAGTGAGTCCGCCCCCTTGTCCGGCACCACTTCAGCAGACCACGCGTCATCGTTTTCCAAAATATGTTGGCCGCAAGTAATTCGAAGCAGGTAGAAGGTCCTCTGATTGTTGGCAAATCGAATCAGTCGCCCAGTCTCGTCGCGCGTCCGCAACGAATGGGACACATCGTAGGGGTGGTGGCTCTGTTTGCATTTCTGCTTATTGCTGGCTCGAAAGCGTAGCCATGGTTTTTTTTCAATCGTAGATAATCTTGTGGGCTTTACAACGTTCGATATCACCTCCAGAAGCATCCGGCCCCAGCAATCTGCAATGTCCTCATTTCAAAAAAAAAGCATTGGTTGGTATTCTTACAGCAGTGTGACTTTCCAGCAGCAATTTAATGGGAGAGAAGAGTTTATTGATGCTGTGAAGATGAATACGAAAGCCATAGCCTGCTGTGTGCACTATCCTTCCTTTGTAGGAATCTCTCTATCGAGGATTTTGCATCTTCACTGAAGCATTTTAATTGACCATCCCAAAGGTCATATGTATTTCTCCGAAAGTGCTGTAAAAGTTGGCCACTCACGAGGGGCGTTATCGAAGTCTTTGAAACAATCTGGTGAACCCTGCCCTTGAATGAGATTTCGATCGATTCTCAAGGGGTTTGGGGATCAGGGACATGGTTCCCAGCATGGAACGGGTACAGGGATGGCACTATTATGGGCAGAGAGCACAAGTTGGCAGACATGAGCAGGATATTAAAAATTAGGATGGATTAAAAATAACATCACCGTTGAAATGTATCAATACAGACAGATTTGTCAACAAATTAAACGAAAAATCACCGCTCGCAGAGCCAAACCTTCAAAAAAAATCAACATCTACAGCTGTTTTCTGGCGTGGAGTTAGACACCCATCTCACCAGGCGCTCTCATCTTCTGCCCCTCAACGACACGCAGCTCTAGCTCAGAGGACACAGGCTTCGACTCCACCTTACTGGACCCTCCCCTGCCTAGATACTTCCCTCCAAACAACCAAGCCTTGACCTCACTCGGATGAACCGTATTGAAACCCAACACCACTCCAAACATCAAGGCCGCATCGAAGACATACAGGAGATACTCATGACTCAAGATGTATCCCGTATTCCCCTGCGCATACTCGATGATTTTGAAAACCGAACGGACCAGGATCAGGATAGAGACGATGTACAGCATTATTAGATGCTTGTACCAGGGCCTCTCCAGCGAAAGCGCGGTCGGTCGCTTCCGCATGTTGCGATCAAAGTGGCATGCGACGATGATCAAGATGCCGAAGAAAAGCAATTGGATGACGAGGCCGCCGATGATGATGTAGCTGCCGGCTTGAGCGGCGTCTGGATCAGTGTCTTGTTTGGATACCAAACCACCGCCTACGATCACCAATCCTCAGCGCCGGCGGGCCTCAACATGGCGAGTTCTGTCAAGTTCTGACTCACCAGTCCCTTGAACCATGAAAGACACAAAGTCCCCGCCCACAAAGATCTTGGTCATACGGCTTGGACGAACGAAGGAGCGATCTTCGCCTTTGATGGATCGAATAAGGCGGCCGAGCGACATGTAGACACTGGCTGCGAAGAGCGCGGGAGCGAGGAGGATGAAGAGAGATTGAATGATGTAGGCACCGAGATCCCAATTGGGGGTTTCGTAGGACTGGAAGGCGCGGCAGACGTAGCCGACGATTTCGACTGGGCAATCGTTAGCGGGGAATAGGAAGTGGGTATCAGGGGGTGTTCACGCACAGGCGCATCCAATCATGAGGGGAATGAGGAACCAAGTGTGTGTGGACAGCATTTGGTAGAAGTGTAGGCAGAAGCTGAGGCTGAAGAGGACGGTAAAGAGGATTGCTGCTGCCGTTGAAGGGGCATATTGGTACAGGCTGTCTTCCGCCATGGTGAAAGAGGATTTGGTAGTGACTTTTTGAATGTTATGGGATCTTGAGAGTAGTAGTCGGGAATGTCTCGTAGTTTGGGAGACTTTGAAGGAATAGAGTGAAGTCTTTTTGAACGTGGACTTGATATGAGCGTTCAAGAACGGCTTGGAATGGACAATCAAAAGACGCAAAGCGGACACAGCATATGTATATGAGGAAAATCGGGCGGGAAGCAATGAGCAGGGCGTGGCAGCAAAGATAACCAGGGACCATAACGCCCACGCCATGCATAGCCTGAAAGCTGTACCGCTGCTTCGGTACACCGAAAGTAGGTGGCTCCGTCGTACGGATATCGCAAGCAGCGTACACTACACCAACTCGATGACATGATGGACAGCACGCTGGTAGGTGCCTGATAAGATGTCGATCAGCCATTTGACAGTGTTCATACGTACGCATTACCCTACACAGCCACAACAGTGGACCTGAAAGCACGAAAATGAAGAACGATGGATACACAAGCCTGTAAGATCTAATGCTCAGCTTGTGCTTTTTGTCTTGTCATCTGATGTCGACTAAGAGGACGTGGTGTGGCTTTTTGGAGTCAACTTTTAGGGCACGAGGCAGGGCGATATTGCCAAACGATGAACGCATGCGTCCTATTGGTTGAAAACTTGAAACGCGGGACAGTGCGTATATCGCTCCTGCGTATAGCTCTCCCTTGACCGTTCTGGGCTTAGCTTTTCTCTTAGCGTCCCGTCAGCCTACTAAGAGAGACTCGCGAAGGAAAGCCAATTGACATTTGCGACTCCTAGGATTGCATTCATAGCCTTTGGCTAAGCTGATAGCAAGGCTCACTCTTGCCAGGCTTTTACACAAGGAGGCAAATTGGTGATCTTGTCACCGAAGGTAAAGGCTATGTCGGTCGTAAGGCGTGTAGAGAGCGAAATTTATTATGGTCATCTCTTACTGCTTAAGATATAAAAAGCTGCTGCTCCAAACATGCATCGCCTGATGTATCGAAGACGGAGAGAGACGGAGAGAAGGAACACAGTGAAAGGTGAGCAGAGAATAGCGGGAGCAAGGTTTTCTTATCAGAATCTCAATGCCTTCCCGACGGCACCACGCCAAATCTTGCCACGGATGCCTCGAATGCAAGAAGGCGCATAGAAAGGTGCATCATTGGCTTCATTACAATGGAAGCCCACCTCCCAAACCAGCAGCAGCATTTCAAACAGTCCTAGAGTACGGAGGAGCTAATGTAGGATCTCACAGTGTGAGCTGGGCCACCCAATCTGCTCCTACTGTCAACGCACAGGCAAAGTCTGCCGCCTCGGCGTCATTGGCGAATTTACATCCAGCGACAGTGCCTCAAATCGACCCATCAATACCACATCCCCTGGTCCTGCTGGCTCTCCTTCCTCAGCCCGTCACAATAATCCTCCAAACCCGACCATCCCTATCGACCAGATCCCCCTGGCCTGCAAGGCCTGCACTTCCCGTGACACCCACTTCCCCTACCGCGATCTCGAGCTAATGCACCACTATACCACCCTTACCGCTGTCAACCTCGAAAAGACCCGCGACCCTCTCATCCTCGACACATGGCGCATCGGCGTGCCCCAAGAAGCCACCCGTCACCCCTTTCTGATGCACACCATCCTCGCCCTTGCCGCTCTCCACAAAATCTCCCTCTCCCCAGCTACCACCTCCAGCTCCAGCTCCACCAACAACAACGCCGATCTCGCCCTCGTGGCGCTCAACCACCACCACCGCGCGCTCTCCCTGTCCAAAGCGGCCATCGACAATAACGACGCCACCAGCGCCAATGCCATCTTCGCCTTCTTCGCCATCGGCGCGCTGGTCTTGCTCGCCATGCCCATCAACTCGACACCCCACCTCTCGCCGATCCCATCACGGACATCTGCGGCCTAGGCGCGGTGATGCGGGGAACGACGACAGTCGTGCGGACGGGTCTGCACTGGATCCGGTCGGGCCCATTGGCTCCCCAGCTGCGCATCGGCTTTCTGGACCACCCTGCCCCTCTCACCCCCTAGACGGAAGCCGCGCTGGCGCTGGTGGACGAAGCGATCAAGCGCCGCTTTCGGGGCGGGCGGAATTCGGCGGAGATGCTGGCGTGTTATTCCTACACGCTCGACCGGCTCAAGCTCACTTTCGGCGTCGTGGCGGCGCAGGAGCATGAGAAGGGGATCGAGCTGACCTGGTTGGCAATGGGGCGGGCGGGCTTTGCAAAACAGTTGGAGGAGAGGGACGGGTTGGCGTTAGTCCTGTTGGCGCACTACGCCGTGCTGTTGCATGGAGCGCGAGATGTCTGGTGGTGTAGGGGTTGGGGAAGAGCGCTGGTGAAAGCGATTGAGGAGGTGCTTCCACCTGAGAGCGGATGGGAGGAGCTCATGAAGTGGCCGAGGCAGGAGGTGGGGCTGGATGAAAGAAGGGAAGAGGAAGTTGAAGAGACGCCAGGGTTCGGGGAGTCGATGATGGGAGGCGATGAGATGGGAAGGGGAAGCATAGCTGTCTCGGGCTTCTTTGGTCCATTAGAGTGAGTGATGGGCAAATCTGGCTTCTCCTTTCGTTCTAGCACTCTGCCCTTTTTCTCCTCCGCGATTCTTTTGGAACACCATCTCTATATTCTGCTGGTCAGAAATTATCTACTCAACCTTCCCCATTCCCCCCCAGAAAATAATACCGTGATCGTTGAAACCACCTACCCATCTCACCAAACCCCTCATCTACCCACCCTCCGCAACATCCTTCATCATCTCCTCTCACCCGTCGCTCCTCGCTCCTCACTCCTCAATTCCATCCCATCCTCCTTCGCCCGCTTGGCAAATACGTGAAACAACTCTGACGATCAATCACTCAATACAGAAAGCCCCAACAACCACCCACCACTTGAAGCCCTAGCATCTCCGAGCATCACAAGATTACAAAGCCATCCACACATACACACACACACAACCATGGTAGTGACGCAACTTCCAGACAGACCAAGTATATGCAATTGCGCATCATTCCAAAACAACAAAAGCAAAAACCCCACGGCAGTGCTCCAGCGAGAGTCAGCCGTAAAAATGTGTTCATTGAAAGCAAATCAAGACTCCCCTGCACCACCCCTAGAGTGAAAGGCTGTATACATGAACCACAGAACAAAATTGTAGGCGAATGCCCCAGTCCCTGATATATCCCATCCTCAACAGAAAAAAAAGCAGTCCGAAAGAAAAGCTGCGGAAAGGCGCGCAAGCCCCCCCCCAAAACCCTCCCCTTCCGAATTCCACTCACAACAAGGGCCCATCTTCCCAGCAAAGGAAGAAAAAGAAAAAGTCGGAATCATCCGTCCCGCGGGAACCACTCGATGCGCCCGCATGAGGAACCAAAAAGGGGTTTATCCTCCCCTTTTTCCCCTTTTTCTTGCGGCAAAAAGATCGAGGTCACATCCATACGTGACAAAGCCGTGGCACCCAAATCGCCCACTGTCATCGATCGCGTGATTCATCATCATGAGGAAGCGGCTCCCCCCTTCAGGTCTGCGGCTAAATTTCGGAATCGGCATCCCCGAAGCGGTCAAGTTTCGCGCAACATAAGCCCAAGGTATGGCGTGATCGATGCTCACCGGGGGGGGGGGTGGTGGTAAGCAGTTCGATGATGCTTACGATGGCGTGATTGCATCGCGCGAAACAAATGACGGCCGAAAGAAGAAAAAGAAGCGATTGAAAAAGGGAGGGCCGAGTCGTCGCGTGCGAAAGAAAAACAAGGGAGGACAAAGCGTCTGATGAGCTTGCTTGCTGCGAGCCGGCGAAGCTAGTGGCTAGTTTTACCCCGGATTTTCCAACAGACGAGGACGCAAGAAAGGGGGATAAAAGATGTCAGGAACGGGCGGTATGGCGACATGGCCTAATCGGATGGTGTCGGATCGCGCTTCCAGGGTGATGCTTATGCATACATGCGCTTTCGATGAGGTGATTGCTGCAGCGTCTTCGATGCCACCCTTTTGCGTGATCAACTCTAATTTCTGGCGGTAAGCTGGAGTTCGAGGAAATGCTAGCTTATTTTTTTTTGGATCTTTGATTTTGGTTCATTGAGGAAAGTGAATATTGAGATACCGCGCCTTAATCATGACTCACATGCTGGGATTAATTTCCACGCTTGCTGAAATGAAAACCGCTCGCTAAACCCGAAATCGTTGACGTGACTTTTCGAACCTCTTGCGTGCTTACAAGTAATACATTCTCAAACATCAATGGCTCGCTTAGCGGGTATCTCTGTCGATCTGTTATGTTGAATCGCGCTGGCATGCTGTAAAATCAGATCTGTCTGAAAGAGAAATGCTCCACTTGGCAGAGCTCCTACATCGTAAAGCAAAGTGTGGTGGTGTAAGACGAAGCGTAGGGTGGCTTGACCAGATTTTGTCACTGGTTAATGGAGCCTGCAACTCCGCCGGCATCACCTCGTTTCTTTTCGCGACCTTGGGCATCCACAGGAGGATAGCGGGCGCGGAGCTCGAGCTCGTCGAGGGGAATGTGTGAGCGGATGTATCTGAGAAGTCTTGTTAGTAAAGGAATCGTAGTGCACAAGTTGAAAGGCCCACTTTTCTCTGGCATCATCTTTTGGCTGGTAGTCCCAGCTTTCGAAGCGGCCTTGCTTCAGGGCTTCCCAGCATAGGCGGCGAGCGCGCTGGCTGTGAAGAACGTCTTGGTAAATCTTGTCCATATCCCACCGCTCGCTGGCTTCTTTGGTAAAGGATTCGGCCATTTGGACGATTTCAGCGTCATCAGTCACGGTCATCAGATTATGTAGCTCTTTGGGATCCGTCTCCAAATTGAAAAGTTGAGGGGGATCCACAGGACAGGTAACATATTTCCAAGGTCCTCTCTTGATCATCATGAGAGGCGCCACAGTGCCTTCGCCAGCATATTCGCCATAAACCGTATCTATACCACTCTGGCCTTGGAGCTGTGGGACGAGCGTATGCCCATCTGTTGGTAGTCGAGAGTCCATCTGCCCACCGACAAGATCGACCAACGTGGGAAGTATGTCTAGGGTGGACACGTTCTGCGACACCAATTTATGCTCGAAGCGTGGCGGGTACGAGACCAAGAGGGGTACGCGAGCAGAGCCTTCATACCACGACATTTTATACCACAGTCCTCGCTCGCCCAGCATATCTCCATGGTCGGCAGAAAATATGACGATGGTGTTATCATCCATTCCACACTCTTTCAAGACATTCATGAGCTTGCCAACGTTGTCATCAACGTAGCTCACGGCTCCAAAGTATGCCCTCCGAGCGCGCTTGATCGCTTCATCTGGCATGTCCTCTTCCAAATCGCATACTTTCAGCAGCCTCTTACTATGAGAATCTTGATCCTCTCGTGCTATCTTGACCTCGGGCAACGGAATCTCATCGCCTTTWTATCGATTCCAGTATTCGTTGTGAATGGTGTAAGGATCGTGAGGGTGGGTGAGAGATACGGTCAGACAGAAGGGGCGGTCCTCCTCCTGCCGTCGTGCAGCAGCGTAGAGATAGCGGGTCGATTTGAACATGACCTCCTCGTCAAAGTCGAGCTGATTGGAGCGGATGCAGGGACCTGCTTGGAGGATGGAGGATGAGTTGTGGTACCATTCCAGGCGACGATCTGGATCATCCCAATTGACGGACCTAGTGAGGATCAGTATTCGTAATCATGGTGATGTCATGTCTGTACTGCTCTGTAGGCCTCTGTGTTGAGCCGAAGCAGCATGAGACCGGTACCAGCATCGCTAATGGTTCCATCGTGGCAACCATTGCCCTTTTTCGCATTGAACGTACCATCCAAGATCCGCCGGATATATATCACTGGTCAACCTCTCTTCATACCCATGTAGTTGCTCTCCAACGAAGTGCATCTTCCCCGCCAAAACTGTTTCGTACCCTTCACGTCGGAGGTAGTGCGCGTAGGTAGGGACATCGACTCCTAACGGAGAGGCATTGTCCCAGGCGCCGATGCGAGTGGGGAGTTGACCTGTGACCAGAGAAGACCGTGAGGGAGCGCATAGTGGTGAAGGACAGTAGGCTGAATTGAAGACAGCCGATTTGGCTGCTAGAGCGTCAATGTGGGGAGTCTTGATGGGAGACTCTTCGTTATGAAGGTGAAGAAGAGGAGCGGAGACTTGGTCGGCAAGAATGAAAAGGATGTTGGGCTTGCGCTGCCCGTTGCCAACAAAATGCCCATCTGAACTTACAGAAGTGGCAGGAGTACCCAATCGACCATTAGGAGGCGAGGGAGAAAGGGGATCAATCATGATTGAACGTGTAAGAGGGATGAGCTTGACTCTGAAGAGATGCGATGTCCTGGTCTGAACGTCACGTCTGAGCAGAAGTGTTGGGCAAGCAGGCACGTGAGAGAATGAGGGAGGGAATGCCGCACATTTATGTTGATCGGCGGATGGAGGATATGCTTAATCAGGGGAACGGGGGGGGGTAGTTTGATCGTAAATCCAGGCACCCAGGCACCGATGATGACCGTGCACGATCTGGGATGTCACAGCTAGGCGATGATGCAACCAGCTGTGGCTTCGATTGTTCAGTGTTTACAAGAAGGAGCGAGGGTTGGATGAATGCGTGACAGATAGTCGCGAGGATGGATCTCTTGATCCTGGCATGAAGGAAGATAGAGAAGACATGGAATGACAAGGCAATCCAGACGGTCAGATCAAGTGGTTGACTAATACCAACAAATGGTCAAAAGCTGCCAAAGCAAGAGCCGACGTTGGAGAAAATGGCGGGCAGTGCGAAATTTCACCTTTTCCACCTCGATCACGCGACGCAGGGCCCTCGGGCGCACATCATTTTGCATGACAAGAGGTCGATCCCCACTAAGCTGTTTTTGGAGCTGGAATCCTAAAATTGCGCTAGATCGGAAACGGGCAAAACTGGACCTTCAGCCCTACGTTGACGGCGGCGAACAATTTGTTAAAGTGATTTTCAATTTCTAGTCAGCTTTATCTACTTATCTATACCAGATTCGGCGCGGAGATACCGCCACCGCTGCTCAATGTGGTGCACCCAGGATGAAGAACACAGATTACCTTAGCCCGAAATCTGCCATCTGTCCGAGATAGTCCTAATCATCTGATAGCGTTTGTGATTAAAGATTTCCGGCAGGATGGAGACGATTTTCCCTGCCATGGATCCATCAAACTCTTCGAGACCTCCAATCCCTGACTGCGAGTAAGATTGAGCTGTCATCCAAAGAGGCTCTTTTACCCCTTTACCCCAGAGTATCGGCTCTGACCTCTGTTGTCCCTGCTTTAGAATGGAAGACGAGCGTCAACCCCTCCTGACGCCAGATGTGGAGGTGGCCGACCAAGACAGCGAAACCCCGTGTGTTCCCAACCCATACGCCTCTCTTCCGATATTCAATACCATTCATAGGGTCCGACATGAGGTCACGGCAAGTTTAGATGATCCTTACAGTCTAGAGCAACTGAGGGCGCCAAGGATCACGGCCTCGGTTGTCCGACCTCTGATGAATCGTCTCTGGGCTATCCGCGATGCATCTCTGGTCTACTGCTTGCTCGTGAACAAGGTCCAATTCCTTCGCGAGCAATCCTTCAAAGGCCATCAGACCATTTACACCACCCGGGCTTTGCTCTGCGAATTGGTGGCACTGAAGGTATTGCGTCGATTCGATGAGGACTCACCGGGGACCCACGGCTTGCTAATCCTGTCCAACGCCATGGTTGCCAGCTTTGCTCCCTTTCAGAATGCGCCTCCCGACGTCATCAGAGCCAGCGGCCATGCCAGCAGTTGGAACTTCATCCATGAAAGTGGAGGCTATGAGCGCAAATCAACCGCACTGGAAGTCGCAATCATTTCCGATAGTAAACTACTAATCAGCTCTCCTGCCTGCCAAAAGGTCATGGACGCCATCTACGTCGGCCGCATCGTCTACACACCCACCTCCTTCATCGACATCATCCCCGACCATTACAAGCAGAAACCCATAACCATTTACCGTCCTGATCTTGCCCCCGTCCTGAATCAATACCGACTCATGGTACCCCGGACAAGGAACATGCTCGACATTTTCCAATTTTGCATTCTTCTTACCTTCTATCTCCTCGTCATGCACTATCGCGACTATGAGAGGTTCACCGAGCACGAATTTTTCTTCTGTATCTATGCAACCGGATGGGTCTTGGACGAATTCGCTTCCATTTTGGAGCATGGATGGCAGTGCTATACCCAGAATCTCTGGTCGTTTCTGGACTCGATCTTCTCCATCATGTTTTTTGTCTACTTTGTCTTACGCATGCACTCTCTGGTGACAGGTGACATTGCAGGCTCCGCAGCTCCTGCCCTCGACATCTTGTCTGGAGCCGCTCCGGTCCTCATTCCTCGACTAGCCTTCAATCTACTGTCGGAAAATATTCTCTTGGTCTCTCTGAGAACCATGATGTCCGATTTCATGTTCTTGACTGTTCTGGCATTTTGGTGTTTCGCTGGCTTTCTGCTCAGTATGACTTGGCTGAGTGGCGACAATGAAGACGCTGTCACCATTGGCAAGTGGATGCTTTTCGTGTGGTTTGGTCTTGATGGCACTGGAATCCAACGGTCTGTCGATTTCCACCGCGTGATTGGGCCTATCCTCATGGTCACCTTTGCCTTTTTAGGCAATACATTGTTCCTGACCATCCTGGTCTCTATGCTGAGCAATACTTTCTCAAAAATCGCATCCAACGCGACAGCTGAGATCACATACCGTCGCGCGGTCCTTACTTTTGAAGGTGTCAAAAGCGACGCCATCTTTGCTTATCAACCGCCGTTCAACATCATAGCTATTTTCGTGATGCTGCCTCTGAAGCTCATCATTTCACCAAGATGGTTTCACAAGGTCAACGTGGCTGCTATTCGCTTCTTGAACGCCCCTCTCCTGTTTGCCATTGCCGCTTGGGAACGTCGTCGCCTCTGGTCTGATCAAGATCATGTTCAACGTCACGGTGGCAAGAAAATGATGGGTCTTTCAACTTGGATCTTCAACCTCAGCAAGTGGTGGGACTTCTCCGCCTTCTCGATCCATGGCGACACGCAAGCGGTCTTCGACTTCGACCCGCCACAGTCTGTCCTGGACGACCTGGCAGACGCTGGAGTCACCTCACCTGATGCCGGCCGGCCTCCGACCGGCAACGGGGAGCCCAAAAAGCAGTCGAGTGGTAATGGGAAACCCACGCGGCAGTCGAGCCGCAATGGAAGGATGACACCCGCGAAACGAAAAGAATCGTTCGGTACAATGTCAGGCTTGGCGGAGCACATCAATGATTACTTCCACGAACATGGCGGCACAGAGATCACGGGTCGCTTGGAACAACTAGAGGCGTCTAACGCGCGTATGGAAGCAATGCTGATCAAGTTGAGCGAGAATTTTGATGAGGAAAGCACTGACGATGAGGCGCATGTCAAGATGACAGAGGACTGATCAAGGTCTATTCGGTCCATCGTCTCCTCGAGGCTCAACACTTTCATGTGGCTGAGTACACCCTTTTGAAGGCAATCCAGGGTACTTGGAAGGTCGCCCCCGCAGTAGGACTTGCATGCAGGTTGCCCCCGCCTCAGATCCATCTAGTGCCCATAGTAGTAGGTCTGATCAAGGCTCGGCATGCAGCTGGCCACCTTCACTTGCACGAATCATGCATGTGCGATCTACTCAGATCAGCCTATGAGTCCTTTTACAGTCATGAGGTCTCGTCACCCTGCATGTGGATATTAGGCTCAAGGAAATATTTTGGACGAAGTGCCTATGGTAGACACTTTATCGTAGACCAAGATCGCCCAGCTCCCAGCCGACAAAGAACGAGAGGAAGCAGAGGCCTTTCCAGCGCACTAACCAAGGGTGAAGGAACATACCTGGTTCCTGCAGTCTTCAGACAGCATTAAAAAGCTCTTGGCGAAGTGACCGCCTAAAAAATTTGGGACCCCACCCACCCATACCAATCAATTGGTCAGCACAAGTCTCCTACTGGTTACCAGGGCGGCGCGCTTACAGCGTGTGAGACACCCGTGTTTATCATCATACCCAAGGGAACTTGGTATACTTCAAAAAGAACAATGACCTAGTCTAGCAGGCCGTGTCTCGTACTGTTGGATTCGCCCCCTGATAAGCAGCGTGCTAAGTACCGCCATCAAAGTTAAGAAGGCTTCAGGCTTCGGCGCCCACGGCACCCTTACCAGGGACGGGCCCTGCCTCTGAAATCTCTCCTAGCTTGTCGAGTATTATTTTTATACGCGCGCTTCTGCTTTGATCCCACATCAGGTCAAGCTTGATTCACTTGCGGCACCTCTAATCCTCTGGCTTCTCTCAATAACTACACAGCCCACGTTTAATCTCCGTCGAGTTACATGTCTTAGAAGAGGAACCAAGCATTTCAGTTACACAAATCGAAACCCCCATTTAGTAATACCTGTGGGGCGACCTAATCTCAGCGTGCATCGCTCCCAACCTGTGCCATTGCAACGCGAGGCACTTCCCGATTGCTTATCCTACATTCATCGTGTGAGACATATAGCTCCACCTTGACGACATTGACCTGAAGGTTACCGCTGGGAGGTGTGCAAGCATCTCGATCTCGGAATCATCAGCAGGTCGGAAAGGTCTCCACCCACGTCACTCACTTTTCAGGAATGGTCAGTGCTCCTCGCTGTCACACCGACCACCTGTGCCTCACCAGCAGACAATGTTGCCATCCATTCCCTTGGCTCTGATGGTTGACTGACTGACGTTCTATTACGTCTCAGTGTTCAATGCATCGACCTTGTGATCATGATAAGAATCCGCAACTAGCCTGACCGCCAGTCGTCAGTCTTGAAGACTGAGACATCCTTCCGACTTGTTGCTCAGTCGTGACGATCATCATCGGAGATAATCCTTCGTCTCGAACAACACTACCACTCCACGTGTGACTCCTTCCGACAACTCCCACCATCCACCCACAGGTTCCCCAATGTTCATCACGTACGTGAAGAATATCGCCCCTGATAACTTGGGTTAAAGATGCCAGCCGTGGTTGCACTCGGAAGAGTGAGGCTGCGGCAGAAATCGCCCCTCCAAATGACTTCGTCGTATCTGGAAAGCCTGTCAGTCATAATTTCGCTGGACACTGCAGAAAGGTCGCTGGCGTCCGAATAATTTAGTCATGCACTCTTCGATGACATTCCTTCTCCTGCTAGTGCGGAAACGAATGAGCCTGACAAACTGCGTGTGGATAAGCTGGTGGTGTATTCGTGTACTATTCTTCTCGTGTAATGATATGTCTCAGTATACATTCATGTATTCTGGTATCGGAGCATCCTGCATTAGAAGATAAGCACACCGCTGATCCTGCAGCCCATGGCTGCGGCCTTAATAGTCGCCAGCTATTAGGTGTGCTAGACCTTTTGGAATCTTCTTGTTTGAAGTGTTTAGTCTTGTTTCGGTTGACCGCCAATATGCCTCCTCTATAAGTGGAGTGCACGAGCCACAACCATCATACATTCAATCACATAACCACATTTCCGCCCGCCTGCTTCAGCCGTGCCTTTACGTCACTCATCATTCACCTTCCACAAGGGTCAACTTGCTCCGCAAGGGTGGTAGGCAGCTTCGTCATACGCACAACGGCCCGCCTCATTCCTTACTGCCATGGAGATCAACGGATCCTTCACGGTAAGCTGCGAAACAGACTTCACACCATCCTCAATTCGTCTCAGGAACAGCCGGTGACGATTATCCAGGGGATTCCTCGGCGCATGGGGATGGCTCGATTGTCTATAAAAGAGTGCCCATCCTCCCCTTCTTCTGTCGATAGCATGCAAGGAAAGCAATCACCATCAACTCCAAGTATCACAGCAACAAGTCATTCCGAGACCTCCAGCAACACCTCAAAAACCTTCAAACGCAGTCTAAGAGATCCCTCATTGCAGGACACCCAAGAACAGCACATCTACCTCCATTTCCTCCTCACTCAATATTCCCCTCATATCAATACCAGCCTACCCAACAATGCATTCCTCCCTCCTCGCCCTCCCCGCCCTGCTTCTTCCATTCCTCCACCCCACGGCCACCTCCGCGCTCGGCATCAATTGCCGCGGCTCCGGTCTCTGCCACCTCGCCAGCTGGGAAAACTCCAACAGCAACACCATCGACCAAATCCTCCGCGACGCCATCTGGGAATCCTCCCTCCCCAACTCCACCGTCTACCACAGCGGCGACCACGTCATCTGCATCTCGGGCAAACAGTCCATCTCCCTCACCGGCTCCGGCGCTCAGGAAACCGAGGGCGGGCAGACGGCCACCGGCTCCTTCACCATGACTGGCTCCTTGCACACGGGTGGGATCTGTGTGTTCCCGCAATGCGATAATTGCGCATTGACGCTGGGGGATATTCGGCCACTGATGGATGCGCTGTTGGCGCATGGGTGCGGAACCTGTGGGAGCGTGCCGGTGGAGTATGTCACCCAGGGCAACAATGACCCAAGCCCTGGGATCTTGACGGCCAATTATGTGAGCAGTCCGAGTTGCATTGACAATTGCATTGGAGCCAATGGGAACGCGTCCAACCCAACGGCTGGTGGTGGAGGCGCGGCTACCGCGGCGTCGAGGAGAAGACTTGTGAGGAGTGCCAAATTCCTTGATGGGACGCCCATGGTGGTGGAGTAGAGGATGGCATGATGAAGGGTATGTACGATCGGCTGTGCGACAGCGGGGAGATATTTGTGACAGGATTTTGGACCCTCTTTACGCCTGCTTTTGTTGGTGCCTGGATATCTCGCGCTCATATTTTGATGTTTTATGATTTTCGGATTGTATGAATAAATGAGATATCCTTACGTACCACGATTGAACGGCATTGATTCTCTTGCTTCTTACACTTCTATCTAAATTACTCTCGGAGTCACCCACTCGGCAAGTCCTTCTACTAATTCGGAATGGGGTTATTGCTATATTCCTCCGTCCTCGCTGTCGCTCGGTTCGACCAGCCATTCCCCTAAAAATGTATCTCGGCAGAACCTTTCCCCGCCCCGACCCAGTTCTTTCACCGACTTCGCCGACTTCGCAACAGTCCAAGAAGAGTCCTTTCTGCCAGCTCTGTCGCCCACTGGGAAGCAACCTCATCGCCAGTACGACGCCCCACCCTCTTACCCCACTTTGACGCGCTACACGCGCATCATGTCCTCTTCCCTCCCGGGGGCACGCGACCTGCCCGCGTCAGAGTACGACCTCTCGACATACTGGGGCCGCGTGAAGCAATCGGCAGAAATATCCGATCCGAGGTGAGATATAGAAGAGGTATAGACCATGCCTGGAAACCCTTTTCTCTCAAGAGGGTGCTGGGGACACCAAAGACCCATCATGCTGATCGGCGGGGGGCTGACGACGTGATGTGGTGGGGGGGTTTAGGACTTTGCTTGTGACCGGGACGGGGCTTGAGCATGCGAAGAATCTTGTGACGAGGTATAAGACGGGGGAGGAGAAGCGGATGACCCCGGACATCTGGCGAGCGAAGAAGGTGGTTGACGCGACATTGCATCCGGGTACGCCTTCCCTCACTACAATTCAATTGTGTTCGCTGTGGGAATGCACTGTGAAGGCAAATGTGCACAGCCAAAGAATGCTCGGGGCGCGAAGCGGATATGATTGTTGATATTGGATGGAGGGAACAGATACCGGGCTGCCTGTCTTCTTCCCCTTTCGCATGTCTTGCTTCGTCATCAGCAACCTGATCGTCACCGCGGGGATGTTGACGCCGAACCTGAAGGTCAGACCCACCATTCTCATTCAATCTATGCACCAACTTAATCGTTACAGACCCGCGGCACACTCGCCTGGCAAATAACGAACCAATCCCTCAACGTGGCCATCAACAACGCCAACGCCAACAAAACCACCTCCCTCACCACCTCCAAGCTGCTCCAATCCTACCTCCTCGCCGTCAGCGCCTCCTGCAGCGTCGCGCTTGGCCTCAACGCACTCGTCCCGCGCCTGCACCGGCTAAGCCCCGGCGCACGATCCATCCTCAGTCGCCTGGTCCCCTTCGCCGCGGTGGCGAGCGCGGGTGCCCTCAACGTGTTCCTCATGCGCGGAGAAGAAATGCGGAAAGGGATTGACGTCTTCCCCAGTATCGCCCCACCCCCCACCACCACCACCACCACCACCACCCCCCCACAAGCCGACACCACCGACACCGCCACCGCACCAAAACCCGACTCCCTCGGCAAATCCCGCAAAGCCGCCACCATCGCCGTGGCCGAGACCGCCCTCTCGCGCGTCCTCAACAGCACCCCCGTCATGGTCCTCCCCGCCATCGCCCTCGTGCGCTTGCAGCGGACCGCCTGGTTGGCCCAGCGGCCGCGGATGGTGCTGCCGGTGAATCTGGGGTTGATCTTGACGACGAGTGTGTTTGCGCTGCCGTTGGCGCTCGGGGCGTTTCCGCAGCGGCAGGCGGTGGATGCGGGGAGCTTGGAGGAGGAGTTCTGGGGGAGGGGKGGGGRGGGGGGGATGGTGGAGTTTAATCGGGGGATTTAGAGGGGAGGGTCTGGTGGCTGGTGTGGATGAGCCGAATGTGGGATGGATGAATCACGACAAGATATATCCGTACATATACAGTGCGAATACAAGAGTATCAAGGAATCGGAAAGCTTTACTGCACCCAGCGATCGGTCTTCTTCCTCCCACGCTCGCGCGCAGGGGCGCTTCCTGCATTCCTTACTCATCCTCACAGCTGCGATGTGTGTACAGACATTTATATTTACAGATAAGGGAGCTATTAAAATACGGCCGCGTGGCCTAATGGTCAAGGCGTTGGTTTTCGGTCCTGTTCACCAAAGATTGTGCGTTCGACTCGCATCGTGGTCGTCCAATCATAATTTTCCTAACTTTTTTTGATTGCCTTGCCTCCTCCAACAAAGATACAAGACATGTGCGAGATGCCGTTTCTGCAGTTGGGGATACTTGTGGAAGCTTGTTTGTATGTTTGTGATTGTAGCGGGTCGGAGAGGGGTTTAGGTGGGGCTTCAGGGGCGGGGCTAGGGGTCCATCCATTGTCATCATTCCATCACGTTCTCCTATCGCAAGACCGCGCAATCCCATCATGAACGATGGAATATTCATTATTACCACCATACTCTCCACCCAAACCCCTCCAACTCTCCAATCCACATTTCTTCGGCAAAATATCACACATCCCCCCCCCCCCTTTCCTTCATCTACTTCCTCTGCTCCTCACCCCAAATCGCTGTCCCATCTATGTAGAACTTATACAAATGACCCAGCAAAACCATCTTCCTTCAACATCTGTCCTCCATACTGCGACCTCATGGCCTAAACCCTTCCTCCACCCCCCGCCATCTCCACATGCGGGAAGCCGTACCCAGATACGTCTCAATCGCTCTACATACATAGTCGCATTTCCCGATGCTCCGGCGCTTAGAGGTCTTGCGCGCACGTGGATGAACGTGGTAGCTTTGGGGGTGGTGTCCGATGTTGTTTGTTGACGATGTCTGGATCCTCTCCAGCGTGCAGGGTCCCCATCGAGACAAGCTGGAGAGAGGGGGACGGCTCCTGTGTAACACCGGGGCGTGGCTAGCGGAGATAATCGGGAATGGCTGGGAAGAGGTGGTGGTGGGCCAGGAGAAGAAGGTTGTGTGACCAGACCACGCAGAGGGGATGTTGGAGAGCGTGCGTGGACGTTCGCTGGGATTTGTGCTGAGCGCTGTGTGTTCGGGTGATTACCCTCTCGGGTGGATGTGTGGGGAGGAGGGTTCGGAGATGGGATTGATGGATCACTACTATTTGAGAGGGAAATGGGAGTGGGGGATTGCTATCATGTCGAGACGGCGGGATGGAATCGGATGTTGATTCTGTTTTGAGGAGGAGGCTTGCTTGCGTGTCGGTTCAAGATTCGATTGAAGGGATTTTGTGGAGGGATTGCGTGCTCCAGACATTGCTTCTGGGGACGTCCAATGATGTTACGCTGGATGGTGACGTTCTTCGGGACGTATGGCGGTCTCCCGCTGGTGTAGAGAATTTGGCTTGATCGAGTGTCTGTGTGTGAGTCGGAGACAAGGTAATGAACATCGGCTACTAGGGAATAGATCATCAAATTTCGGAAGATGGGACGACAAGAGAGCGAAGTATTTCGTGCAGAATGGAAAGTGGATTTGTTGTTTCACGGTCTGCGCTGAAATCAAGTTTGCGTGATACCCGATGACATCTGAATTCAACGCGGTCCCTCCAAGCGAGATTGAAAGCTGTTTGTTTGGAGGGAAGTACATGGGACAGGGAGGTTTCAGCAAGTTGGTCTCTTGGCAAATCTCCGAGCGAACAATGGAGTGGGCGACGAAAGACAAGATGTGAGTTTCCCATTCGAGATAGTGGTCTCAGACTATTCACTGAGAATGACGTTGCTGTCAATGTAAACCAGCGGGTTGCCATCGCTGAGTCTCTGTTCTGAGGCGAGGCTCTAGCTATGCTGCTCATCTTTTATCCTGAAAATCTTTGTTCTGCAAAGTTACCTGCAGTCATTTAGGTCGAAAAAGTCCTCGCGCAACTTGGACCGTCTCAGATCTTTCAGACGCCACTAAATTGCGATATGGAGAATTCCTCATGGCTATTCTGCGTGGAGAGTATGATTGATATTTTCAAGAGGCACAGGTCTTCTCACTACCAATCACCTTGATGTGCATATCCATGTCCCTTTGCGTCGTTATCCAACTCCCATGCACCGTCCAGGCCTGATTCGGTTCAGCAAGACGGGCCTCGAAGCGACGATAGAACTCCGCGGTGAACTTCATGATCTGTATCATGGCGAGATTTCGTCCTATGCAACCTCGGGACCCTGCTCCAAACTACCCGCATCATGTCAGAAAAGAATATGTTGGAGAGGGAAAGACAGTGCGCATCAGCCTACAGTAAATAGCGTTCTCCTCATCTCTCCAGACTTCTCTGCGTCGGCTTCAAGCCAGCGCCCAGGTCGGAAGTCGTGGACGTCGTCACCGAAGATGTTCTTCTCAAAGTTCACCAGCCAGGGGTTTACACCGACGATCGTCCCTCCTGGAAGATGGCAACCATCTATTTCAGCGCCTTGGTCAGGCACGATACGCTCGAGCATCATGCCGGCGTTTGGATGGATCCTCAGGGCTTCGTGTATTACGGCATCACTAGGTTTCAAACAGGTGAGCATGGCGTTGTCTCCCGCAACGTATCTTTCTAGAAAGCCCCAGAAGAGAAGAAGTCCAATAGTTGAATGGCGGGCAGAGGTGAGACAGTAACCGAAGGGGGTAGGAAAACCTACAGATATTCGCATTGCAAGAGACTGCTGTAAGGCAAGGCTGTTGTCTGCGGATGCTCGCGGGAGATTGCTTGAAGCCCTTCTCGAAGCTTGTCGGCTACCTTAGGCGTGCGGGCGAGATAGTACAATATGGTACGGAGTGTGATAGCGAGAACATCATGCCCGGCCATTCTAGGGCAGATTCAAAATCAGCCTGGATGTACAGAAATCCAACACACTTTGCCGGAAGCGCTTCTCTGAAAGCTCTGACCCACAGATTGATGAAGATCGCCCCTGTGACTTCCTGTAATGAGAGTTTGTCGGGCGACGCTGCATTTAATTTGAGAAACCTATTCAGCATATCTGTCTGTGAAGTCGCGCGCTTCATTCTCTTTTCGACCTCGTGAACGGAGTACTGTAGATCATTCAGCTCTGCTGGGGGTGAGGGGGTGGAATGCAAGAGTAAGGAGATACCGTCATGACAGGATTTGGCTTCCAAATAGCAATGATCCGTTTCATCACCATGAAGCAGCGCTGGAGTCCAGGAGCCTGCGTGAACTGAAGGTAACACATCAGTCTTCATGTCCTATTCGGCACCTGGGTCTCTGATCCCAATTCTCACTATTGCGATCATTCGCATGATTCTATCTGATTTCGTGATCAGCCCTCCAACGTCGGTCCCGGTTTGAAGGAAGCCAAGATTCCTTGAAACATTGATTTCACTCAAGCTGTCCAAAGCGAAAAAGTGAGGCCAAAGTGCCATATCGATCCGGGCAGAGCCTTTTTGCTCTTTACATAAATCCTGCAACCGGTGCACGAGGAGCATGCAGCAGCGATCAATTTTGGGCTCGAAGTCTTGCACGGCTGACTTGGTGTATAGGCTCGATATACTTCTCTTGAGTGCATGGTGATGAACTTGATCCCTGATAGAGAACAGTTGAGGAATCACCCGGTCCTGATAGATTGGAGCTGATGCATCGTAGAATTGAGACTGGTTGGGTGTTAGCAATAGTAGCGGATAATCAGGCTTCAGCACGTTACCTTGGGAGGAGCATCACGCGAACAATAAATGGAATGAAGAGCGGTCGATCGAGCAAAGGAAACAGTGTTTGGGCCAATGCGCACCACAGGCCCGTACGTCTCGTGAGCCTCTCTGATGTACCTGGGCATGTCGGATCTCCATAATGCCCATACTTTCCAAATGTTTGATACCGACGCAATGAATGGCCCTGGCACAGCAGCCAGTCCAGTCCAGGACCTCGTGTAATGGAGTTGAAGCCCAAGCAGTGCAAGTACCGCGAACAGACTGATCAATAGAGCCAACATATTTTGTTCATGGGAAGAATGTTAGCAGGGACATCGCACCCTTCATCGTTTGCGGGGCCAGAAGCTCGACGAAGAAATCCAGATTAGTCATTTTCGCTGAGTTGTCATGATGAAGAAGTAGGCTGCGGCGGGTTTGCAGCTTACTCCGAGACGGCGCAGTGGGTGGTCTCTGCATGCGCCACCCCTCCGAACCAATTGCCTACATCCGCCTTTCTGGGCCACCTGTCAATGATACGCGGGACTGCATGTGCAGGATCCATTCCCTGCCTGCATTAGCGCGCATAGGCTTGCATTTCCCTGTTAGAAGCGGCAAAGCCGTGGAATCCGACATTCCCTGCATCGGAGGAAGAGCTTCTTCAAGAAGAAACAGGGACCAATTGAGGCTTTGATTGAATGCTCCAGGGCCAAGCTACTGTCAACACTAATGGAAAGTATGGTGTGAAAGAATCTAAGCTGATTGTAAGTTTGGAGGTGTCCCACAGCTTGTAGCTTCCTCGAACACCGAGGGCGATGCAAGCAATCTCTAGATCCTAGGCTTGATAGGTCGCGGTGCATTTGATGGTCGTTTGACAGCCTGAACCCACGCCGCGGAGACCCTGAGCATATTTTCATCGGACTTTTTACTCTTCAGTGCAGAGAGAAGAGATTCGTCGTGAAGCCACCGATCAAACCAGGCTGAAATACGATCAGCTACGAGATTTGCCGTTGCTCCCGGCTTTTCGAAGACCGGAAGGTGGCCAGTATCTTGAATGACATCTTTTTTGACTCTGCCCTCTGCCCTTCCACCACTGCCGCCTGTGCCTGTGCCTGTTCGCTCAACCTTCTGCTCCTGGAGTCGAGGTGAGGACAATGGACTTGTCGCACCAAAGATGTAGAAGACGCTTGGGCGAAGGTGAGGCAGGTTTTGCATTGTTATGAAGCTCTCGGGACGAAATGCAATGTGGGGAAGTCCAAGATCTGAATCCCAGTCCGGCAGGAGTAGTCTATCCAGTCCAGCTTCTTGCGGCTCAAAATTAATCTGAGAGTATGCCCAGGCTTCTTGGTGCTTGCTGGTCGTTAAAGTGACTGAATGTGGGGCTCTTGCTTCTTGAACAGGCGGGTAAAGTGCAGTAGGAGTTGCTCGAAGCCCATAAGTCAAATACTTCTCGGTCACGCGAGAATCCCATTTCGAAAATGCTTTCCTTAGCGATTTCTCCGCTTCTTCTTTTGTGTCCCACGAATCACGACGTGTCGTTGCCATAATTGCTGGTCCTGGCTTACTATCGTGCTCCTGAATGATGACTGGTTCAATGAGGATCAAAGTCGACAGGAGCCTAGGGTGCATGATACACAGCTGGACACTGTGAAATATTAGTCAAGCTCCCCTGAACCAAGGCTTTGAAACAAACAGTTGCGCGCAGCCCATGCTGTGACCTACACCAATCAGAGGACGAGGCATAGCCGCTCGAAAATGATTGACCATGAGAAGTAGATCTCGAGAATGATCGAACCAGGAAGCTGAAGGCTTCGTCAAATTAGCTCATGATTTGACGGGCTGGCTGCGTACTGTTGTCGCCCTGCACCTCCTCATTCAAGACCCCACTGGTTCCCTGGTTGGAACAGTCTGCCATCCAGATACCTCTGATGTAAATACCATGAGACTGCAGGTAATTATGAATCTCATCCCAGAGCGGTTCATATGTCTCCTGATCTTGTTAGCTCAATGGGAACCAAATTGTCGTTGGACAGAACGGTCTCGCAGACTTTGGGAAAACCAATTCCATGTGCACCTATGAGCGTCAAAGCATTGGGGGGAACTCGGTCCTGGGTGCTCATTGGAATATATTGCTTGACATTAAGCTTTAGGACGTCCTCTTGGTCATATCTTGTTGCTCCTGCATATTCTCTTATATGTTGCCCCGCAATTGTGTGCTCTACGATTCTGAAAATTGGAGCCATATCTTCAGTCAATTGAGCGTGATGGCTTTGATTTCCATTGACAGTATTTATCCAAATAGCGAGAAAGACAGCCGAGGTTTGTATGCTTTATGGTGCGATATCATGTCCGAGGTGATAGTTTCCGTCGGTTGGATCGGGCTCGCGGGTTTCGAAAGGGATGGGACAGTCGACCCGGGATTTTGCCGGCAATTGTGCGAGTCGGGTTACATCATCGTCCTTTCCTCTTTCGGTTAGTCTATACTGCTACCACCAGTGCTGGCATGGGCCCCGCCCGGGGCTGGGCCCTAATCCGCCCGCCCAGCCCGCCCTAGCCTAGGCCCCATGCTTCGAGAGGGCCTAGCCCGCCTTCGCCCTGAGCCCCTTGAGGGCTAGGCCCCGGTAGGCCCTGGAAGAATTATCTTGATTAGTAATGATCCTTGTTTTTAAAGCCGGACTTTTTAATATTAGATACTAGTCCTTTATCATTTTCATTGACTAATATAAGTCTTGGCGCCAAGCTTGCACGTGACGTAAGTATACCGAGGGCCCGGGCCCGCCCTAGCCCTGGGCTATTCAAGGGCTAAACCCGCCTCGCCCAATGGTTTTGACGGTGGGCCCGGGCCCCGCCCTTAGCGTTGAGGCGGGGCGGGCGGGGCCCATGCCAGCACTGGCCACCACAAGTATCAAGTAGCTCCATAGCTAATTGGCCGGACTCAAACCCTTACAGACCAGCCCCTTTACTGCAGGGCTCACGGTGAATGTATCGCATATGCAGCTGACGGACTTACCAGCTCCACGGCCCCCGATCGAAAGTGGGGTAATGAGGATATTCATCTGGGCCTTTTCACCCAATCCATCTCATCATTGAAGACGTGGAGACTTGGCGCACGCGATCAAAAATCGCCTTTCCCACCAACCTACTCTCGTAGATCTCCCTCTATATAGCTCTATATACACAACCCTAGTTGTCTGCGGATGGAGGACAAATAACCGGCTTTTTGGAGAGGGACCACCGATGTCGTCGAGGTCCCTCACGAGCCTGGGGCTCGGAAAATACGACACATTGAGAACCAAGCAACAAGACTGTGGTATGGCACCGTGACAGCTCAACTGGCGCTATCAGGAAGACTCCTCATCTCTTGTTCATATAGCTTGAGGCTTTGCGCTCGTGCAACATTACCCTTAATGGTACGCTCAAACGGCTTAGTCTTGTCGGCGAACAATATCAATTCTGGAGAGAGTCTGACAGATGGGTGACACTTCGAGTTGACTCTCTCAATATGGGGCGTTAAGGTGGCTTTGAAGTTCTGAACCCATGACTCACTATCCATATCGATCTCGATATTGGGATTTAGCTCGAGAATTAATACTGGCTTTAATCGACCATGACCCCCAATCAGAGCAGCTTTGACAAAATCAAGACTCTCAAACTCAGGCTCTAAGCTGGAGGCGTGCAACCCTTCGCCTGTACTCAGCAAGATATAGTCATCTGTCCGGCCAACGATCTTCCACAGGCCTTTGCGTGTTTCATGTTCGATCCAAAGGTCGTTTGTTTCAAACCGCGATTTCCCGGGATAGACTAAGAAGACCGGCTGAACAGCGCACTCTGGCTGGCGCACGAAGACGAGTTCATGAAGGTCTTCGTTGCGGTGTTCGAAGATTGCTCCTGCATGTGGTTGAAACGAGACATAGTCCCAGTCTTCATGATCTGCTCTCAGCTCGATGAAGTAGCCACCAGCTTCAGTGCTGCCTATAGAGGGAGCGAGGCGAACGTAATGACTCAACAACGTCCCACTCTTCTTGCCCAAAGGCGCACCAACATATTGCAAGTAATCAAGGGTTCGTAATGCAGAGAGACCGTGGCTGTTCGAGCACAGCTGATCAATGAGGATTGGAGGCAGGATTGCCCCTTCGACTCTTCCATATTGTATAATTTGTTGAATTGTCTTCGGTGTTGGGGGACCCGATGGTCCAAGGACTATTGTGGTGTTGATGTAACCAGTCATGCAGAGGGTCATTAGCATACCAACATACTTGCAAGCCTGTCGTCAGCAAGGAAGCTTCCACTTTCTCAACGATACTCACGTGCAAGAGTGGTATTGGTGTATACCAGCGTTTGAAAGCATATTGGTCCATGTATGACTCTTTGATACCAGTCAGACCTGCTGCAACGTCTGGGGTGGCCATCATCTTATGGGTGTATGTAATCGGCTTCGGATGTCCTAAATCATGATGAGTCAAAGCAGAGAAGCTATCCTGGAGACAGTGACGAACCAGTAGTACCTGATGTATGAAAAATAAGCCATGGATCATCTTTGCCGTCCTCCCATGATTTTTGGTAATCTACAGATTCCGTTGGATCCTCGTTCAACAACTTGTCGAGCTCTGGGGCATGCACAAATCGTATGTTTGGCCCCAATTCTTCGAACTCTTTGGCAGGGTTTCCTACATCATCTGCTATCAAACAGACCGTACAATCTTGGAGCGAAAGAATGCGAATTTGCGCTTCTGGTGTTGCAAATGATGACAGTACGATCATCTACTTATGGCAAGCTCGAATGGTCAGCCCACCCAAACAACCTTCTTGGATAGGTTTCATGGGCTACATCTTGAACTCTGATGCTGATTCTAGGTACTACTCACCACCTTTTGCAACTTTGCGGCTGCCGCAGCGAAGATCGGGTATCTGAGGTCACGAGGCCCGACGTAAACAAATGGCTGAAAATCTCCAGGCAAGGGAAGATTTTCACGCAGCCAACACGCAGCATGATTCACAGCGTTAGCTAGCTCGCCGTAAGTGATATCCTTGTAGCCTCTTGACAAGTCTTTCTCATCTTGTGGCACAGAGACCCAGGGGTTACCAGGCTCTTGCCTTGCTCGCTCGTCTATCACTGATAATATGTTACGACGTCCATGCGGAACACCGGGGATGGGGAGGTGGTGAGACATGACCCTTCAGTCGTAGTGTGGGCTCAGGAGTTGTAGTAAGAAGACTCGAGGGAATGGAGAGAAAGTGGGGCAACCTCGGTGGGAAATTTTGTTTTTAGCTTCCTTTGAACCCCCATTCATTGGATTGTTGTCCCGCATTAAGTCCCCTTCCAGCTCATCCTTGAGCAGAAAAGGATCCATTCTATCAGAGATCATATTGATTGAACGTGAAAGGTCTCACCACATTACGGGACCGTATCTACGTGCCAATTCATAGTCGAAGGGCGCTTCAACGTTAAAGTGACCTTCTTGTCTATTTACTAATTTACATTCGTCGTCATGATATTGATGTCAGAATGAACACGGATATCTTTACTACCAAACGAAGTATCACGATCATGCCTCACACCACGACCGAATGACTGCATCTTATGCTCGCCACCATTCAACCCTGGAAGTATTCCGGAGAAGGACTCTTGGCTGCCTTTATTCGACGATTTCGACGATATTTCCGTCCTACGTCGTGAAGATAAAAGACGTGACTCGATCGAGGACATGCTATCCTTAACCCACCGCGACGTCGATGCCGCAACGGGACGGAGGCCGATGATACAGGCGGCAGAAAGATACATGCCGCTCTCGACGAGCGTCCATGAAACTAATGTTGCATCTGACCCTATTGGCTGAAGTAAGTGACATTGTAGACCAGCAGGCCGGTTGAAAGTCTTACATGTTGGGTCTTCGTGAAAAGTTTTCTTTCGTGAGAAAAACATACCAGTGCGAATACATGATGCGATGAGACCTCTGAAATTAAGTCAGCGCGGAGAGTTGACCATCCTCAGCTAAGACTCACAAGCAGCCGGAAAGGAAGACCACAGCGATGCCACATTTGCGCGATGTGGAGGTTTGTAAATTCCAAACGATTGGCACCGGAATAAGCATCAAGGCGAGATCACCAACAATGTTCAAGATACCGCCCAGCTCGAAGTAGAGAAAGAGGTTGAAGCATTTTGCGTTTTTTGCTGCCGCATTCCAGAAGACAGAGAATGGCCGGCACTCGAAAAGTCCGGCTATCATCTGAGAAACGGCCAAGGCAACGAGGTAGAATAGTATCAAGTAGCTTGCTTGTCTCAATCTTTTGTTGGGGAACAGGCGCAGATACAGAGCAGCGATGGAAGCACGAGAAAGTGTATTGGATACCGTCGTCAGGTAGGACTGAGCCATGACAAGCTTCATTCTGAGCGTCAAAGCACCTGGATTTGTCATGGCAATGTACTCAACATGTCGTCCAGCTCCAGAACTTGTGACCATGACTATATTACCTGACAGTCAGCGGTCCCCGGCTGCGACGTGTGGTTGATTGGACCATCTTACGAATGTCATTTGCACAGAGGCCCACCATGAAAAACCATGCTATGGGAAGCAAATATTCATCCCAACCACGAGAAGCATTTGTCAAGGTACGAGCGTACAATCTGAGTACCAAAAAAAGTGTCGAAAGAGTCAGCATAACAGCGATAGCAGCGACGAGCCGATTCGAGCAATTTTCCGCCAAATAAGCCGGATCCGGAGGTAGTGGGTTTGATGTAGTCGCCATGACTGCGGATGATGATAATAAGACCTGAGTTGGGATCAAGTGCCTGAAATTGTAGGATTCCTTCCTTAGAAGACTGAAGTGGCAGCTTACAGCAAGGTTATGAGAGGATTGGAATGTACATCGACAAGAAGATGTCTGTAAGAATATAGGTGCAACATCACGAACACGTCGAGCATAGTGGCCCGGTCGTTAAGTGTCGGAGCAAAAGCACACCCTTCAGGTTTCAGCATTGGACCTCCTACCTTGACTGGCAACTCCGAACGCAACATGGCTCTGACGCAAGCTCCGGCGCAATGCCTCATTGACAGTGTTGATCGCTGCAAGGATACGGCGAAGCAGGGAGAAAATGCATCGATCCACTCCTCGTATTGGCCCACTCTGCTGCAAGTGAGGCGAAATCTCAGGCGCCACCATGCAGCCAAATCCTATCGGATGAGTCAGGACTTCTGAAGGCCCACAATGACAAATGTTGCATGCAGAAGGTGTGGACTAAAGAGCATGAACTAGAACCACGCCCTTTGCATGCGTCTCATGAGTCATCAGCTAATAGCTGCGGAGTAAGCCAGCGCTAGCCACTTGCGCACAGCATATCCAATCAGACAGAGGCGTGTAATGGAGAGTATTGAATACGACCAAGATGGTATGCGATCGATACATTACCTCCCTCAATTGTGGTTGTATTAGGTCTGGCCTTCTGGTTACCAATCTGACACAACTCAGCGGAAATGTGCGCAATCTTCTCAGCTACGCGCAAATGCATATGAGCCATCGCGTCTCAATCTACTTCGCAAGACGTCGTCCTTTGTAGCATGGTTTATTGTTATGTGCAGTCGACATTCAGGTTCAAGTGTTCTCCGCCCCTGCTCCGCTAAAAATTTGCTTCAAACATGGCAAGAGAGTACCGTCCCTCAATGCTCTGTACAATACCCCGGTGTATGAGCCAAGTGAAGGTGCCAATCTATTCTCACCGTCCTCGAGATGAGGGGTGGCGATCTTTCGAGTACTCAGAAAGGGGATACCCAATGTTTTGCGCACGAATGTATACATCTGCCTTGTGCCCGCACCCAGGGACTCTGTTGCCTCACCGTGAAGGAGGTAAAATTCCCGTTGCTGCCTCCAATGGTCGAATAAGAGTTCCTCACTGATCACTGAAAACTGATTGAAAGTGGCAAGAGGATTTGAGAAGCAATGCAAATTTTTGTAGGTCATAAAAGGGGATCGGAAAGTCTCGGCGATGTACTTGAAGCGCTCGCCATCATCCATGTGTGTGGAACTGGAGAAAGCTGTTTTCATTTGCTGCCACAAGATCTCCCCCAATTCAGAACATAGCAAAGAGTGATTCGTTGTCCCTGGTTGAGTCTGGATTGCCTGTGATATGGCCAGAAAGAAGTGAGGTCGGCAGCTGTCGAGAAACTGGCTCGTCATCCTGCGTAAATCTAATGCCTGACAGAGAGACAGCAAATGAGCTGCAGCAAGCTCCGTCAGTACGTTGATACTGGTGTGTGTATAACGAGCCGAGATGAGGGCAAGAGAGTTCAAGGCTTGGTTGCCCATTTCAGCGGTCTGAACATGATTGACCGGCGCGGACAGAAAGCCAAGCTCGCTCTGCAGAGCCGCGACATGCAAGTCTATCGCTTTGAATATCCCGGATGTACTGGGCTCTTCGGCAACAAGATTCGGTGGCAACCCTCTACTCGTCGCAGGGTTAATCAACTCCACGCACTGAGCAAAAAGCATGCGTCCGATCGCTTGCATGGCTTGCCTGGTCTTTTCCATAGCAGATGTCACGGCTTTGGCTTGGAAATTCCCACCATGTATTGCGCGCCCCTGATGATCTATGAGAGGATTGTCTGTTGCTGAGTTGCATTCAATGTGTATCTGTTGCTGTGCTAGAGCTAGATCCTCAAGTGAAGGACCGAGCCATTGGGGAGCCGTACGGATAGAATATCTGTCTTGACGTAGGGATCCACTTGTGCCGTCATTTACGCACGCGAACCGTGAACCTTGCAAGAAGGCGAGTATGTTTCGGGCGCTTGTGATCTGTTCCTCATCAGAAAATGAGCAATTGTGACTCTGCTTGTGAACTTACCTGCCCCGGGTGTGGTCGATTTTCCGACAAAAAGGGGTGAAAGCTCTCCGCCGTTCCATTCAAAGCTTCAACGCTCATCGCTGTCAACACTTGGGCTAGTGCAGCCAGGTGATTCGCATCATACGTCGCCAAAGCTCCTGCCCCTGCCGACATGGCAGTCCCGTTCACCAGCGCCAAACCTTCCTTCGGTTCGAGAGAGATAGGTTTCAGACCGGCAATTCTCAGCGCCGTATCCGCGTACAACTCCTCCCTGTCTTTCGAAAGCACTCGGATCGTCGACTTGCCTTGCATCACACCACTGATATATGCTAACGGGTTAAGATCCCCGGAAGCTGAGATACTGCCGCGAAGTGGGGTCATTGGCACAATATCGAATGTCAGGAGATTCTGTAAGCTCTCTACCACGATGGGGCGCACAGCGGAGCATCTTTTGATCAGAGAGTTGAGACGAATCACGATCGCTGCCCGGACCCAGCTCCAAGGTATGTACTGCGATTCCAACGTATTCTCTCGCTGAAAGTCGAAACCATAAAGAGGCTGATCATCATTTGGAGAATTTGGTTTATGATCACGAGTCCCTGGAGGTAACACACCGTAGGTCAACTCGCGAGTCAAGGTGTGTTGGAGCTCTTTGAGCTCTTTCGGACGCAGGTCTGCGGATCCGCCAAACCCAGTATTGACACCTGTGCAAATGATTAGCGCTCGTACATGAGGCTCATGACCATTTCCGCAGGACCATATATGATTTCCCCCTGGCTGATTCTTAGCTCAAGGGCATCTCTGCTTAATTTCAAGGACTGAAGTGAATCCGAAGCAATGGTTGTTCGAAAGCCATATCTTAGGGACAATGTGAGAGCAGATCAGCCAGTAGACGGAAGAAACCGACCGGGACGCGCAGACTACGCCAACAATGTCTAAAGTCAAGCCGTCGAGCTCTATTGAGATGTCTCCAGCCTGGAGAAGGCTATACGTCCTCTCAAGCTGCGAGAGGATGTCATCACCGTCCGGGTTCCCCATTGACATGCTCTGGAATTATGGCCTTTATGGCTTGTGTTCCAGACCAGTCTACTCAGTCAGAGGTCAAATAGAAACATATAGCCAACACTGGCCATATAGCAGGCTGGAAAGAGGTGCGCAATCAACAATGGAAGTTCTCATATTTCATGGGGAATACTAATCTCTCCAACCAAGGGTACTGATGTAACTTTGGGAAATACGGTCGCTGGACTTTTCATAACACGTGTAATACCATCATAGGGTTGCTTGGCTGTATTTTATCGAGAACGAATCATTTCATCCTCCACTCCGATGCATGCACAGTTCATGCACAACCAACCGCATCGAGAGTAGAAGGATGCATGACTCTGCCACCCTGTGGTCATCCTGCATGGAGGTCGAAACATGCTCCGTGCAGCTGAAGTGCACCATCTGGTGATCATCGTGAGATAACCTTACAATCGTTGCATCGGTTGAGTGAGATTATTGCGTATCCCTGTCCGTCTCGCCAAAGCGGTTCTAGACAGAGACCCTAACGCAGACATGCAGAGAACCATCGCTTGCCCGCATACGTCCGTAATCCGTGCCCATCCGCGGAAATTAAGCTCCACTACCGAACAAAGAGCTCGGCCTGCAGGCACCTCAACCTACATATGATATACCGAGGCTTCACGACTAGCTCTGTAGCCTTATTCTAGGGCGGGAGTTTACTTTCATGGAGCCTGATCAGGAGCTCCAGAACTCGAGCCAATACGAAGGCCTGTTTCACCAAAATGTACTTGGTCGGGATTTGACGTGTGCCACTGAATTCCATTCTACTTGCCACTTTGCACAGCAAAGATGACGGTGGATTTGTGGCACAGTGGAAACGTGAAAATAGGCCCCCTTTATAAATCGTAATGTCACGTACGTCAGACACACCTGATCATCATCTGTTCTGGCATACAGCATTTGAATCCCGTCTAAAAGCAATTCGAGTCTCACAGCTAACATTGATTGCGAGACGTTCACGTGCTAATTAGATATGGAATATGCTTGGTCGTCCGTTGCTCCCACCATTCAATGGGTGCTCGCGTGGATTTTCCGTTCGCTTTGTATAGTGAAGCCCGCATATCACAGTGTAGGTCTTTCATCTCAATGATTTTAGATTCAAGTCAATTGAATTCAATAGTCTCGACTAGGTCGAATCCCAACGAGTGGCTCATGCGAGTCAAAGAAAGCCACGTGCAAGTCAGCGAACGAAGACGAGCCATCACTGCAAACAGCTGAGAAGCAGCCAGCTTGGCAAGAAGAAGTTAGGTCAGGCTTGTCCATCCTGATGCGTGAAGCAGGATACATGGACACCGCACATAAGAAGGGTTTGGAATTCTTCGATTGCAACGTCGTTTCGCACTTCGAGACCCCGTCCTCCAAAAGCAAAACTCGAAGATGGCGGAGTTTCATGACAGATGATTTCTCTCCGTTCGAATACAGCTGGAGCTGGGGAACTTCGCCAAAAATCCGATACAGCTTTGAACCTGTAGGCACCGAGGCTGGCAGCTTGCTCGACTATTGCAATAGGAAGAAACCTCTAGCTTGCGCCGCAGACCTCCAGCGCAACGTCCCCAGCTCGGATTGGCGCATGTTCCACTTCTTTGCCGATGCTTTCTACGATTCGGAAGCAGACATCAAACACAGGTCAAAGTTGGAGCGTGAAACTTCAAGCCCTTCTTCGATATTCTTTGCTCTCGAATTAAATCTTGGAGATCCAGTCATAAAAGCATATTTGATCCCCGTTGTCGCTGAGCAGACCCAGAAGTCTCGACTCTCGGTCTTGAGTAAGACTTTGGGGCAATACTCGGGTGAAATTTTCGCCTATCCCATGCTAGAGGAGTACATCATCCAAAGGCAATCCCATGATCCTATCGACATTATTGGGCTTGCCGTCGACTGTGTTGATCCGGCTGTTGCAAGGTTAAGGATATATGCTCGTTCCCAAGACACGTCATTCAACACGGTTCAATCGATCCTGACACATGACGGAAGGATCCCTACTTGGACCAATGAACTGATTGCTGATCTGTGGAATCTCTGGAAAATGGTGCTGGATCTGCCTCAAGAGTTCTCTATGGATGAACCCCTGGGCCAAGTCAGCCATGAAACCTCCGGCATGCTCTACAATTTCGACATTCAGCCTCTGAAGACGTGGCCGGATACCAAAGTCTACATTCCCGTCAAGCACTACGGCAAAAATGATAGAAATATCGCGGAAGGCTTGGTGACCTTCCTAAGAGAGAACCAGCAGGTTGAACATACGGGAGCATATATGAGAGCGATCGAAAGGCTTTGTTCGTACAGATGTCTCGAGGATGGTTGTGGCATGCAAACCTATATATCTTGCGGAGTCAAAAGTGGAAGGTTGGCCATCACATCGTACATCTCACCGGAGCTGAACCATGCGGGAAGAAGATGATCCAGTCGCGGCATGAATCATCCTTTGAGACCGGACAGAAGGGCAAGCATAGACTCAGGAGATGGCGGACAACGGGCATGACAAAGTTGCCTTCCCCCCAGAAACAATTTGGCTATCTCGGTGCGTACCTTATCAGGGGCGGACTTGTTAGGTGAAAACGATTTGATGTTTCTGCAGCTTATCTCTTGATAAGGCAGGATCAATTCAGGATCAATCTGAGTATGAAGTCAGTGACTGAGATACATTCCCTGAGCTTGAGCTTGGACAGATAAGTTGTCGGAGCGTTTCGGGCAATTCATCTCCTCATCATACTGCTGATCGCGAAATTTGACCGATAGGCTCTGTTCTGCGAGATGAGATCTCAAGGTTTGGGGCGACTAAAGCCACCCGCCCCCGTTCGCCCACTCAGCACATACTTGACCATCAATTGTTGTCCTGTCAAGGCTGTGTGCACGAGATTGCGGAATCTTGGGAATGGATACATCAGGAAAAACAATGGAGATTTGCTTCAAGCCAAAACACACCAGAGTAGCAGTGCCTCTGTTCCGTACAGCAGCGACAGCTCATGCGGTTCTTGAATACATCGGACAAGACCTGCCCGTGCTTAACTTTCGTATCTCAAGCGACTTGTACTGAGTAATTCTACGGATGGAAATGATTTGGAGTGATCGTCAGTTGTAGATTATGCATAAAAGATGACGTTCCGCGAGAGGCTATTCCGCTCTAGGCATTATCTTCAGGGGTTGACGACATCATAGAGTTTCCTCGTTCTTGGGGTCTTCATCCTTGCATCGAGATGCTGATAATCTTCAGAGAAAGTCCGGCCTCATCTCTCTCCAGGACAAGCCTGAGGCAGAGGGTTCAAGGGAGCCTCGAGCTGAACCAGAATCTCCACTAGTCCTCTCGAGACCAATCAGCATCGCCTTGAACGGCGGGCTCAGGATCCTCCAGGCTGATCGATAGGAACACCAAGAACAGAGGCTGAGAGTCTTCTATAATCGCCAATCTGGACACTAGCCCCCGCAATCTATCACTCCGGCCCAAGCTGGCGGTACCTGTCAAGAACCCAAGGAGCAAGGGATGCCGCGTCTGTGTGGCACGTCGTGTCACATGCGATCAGACTAGGCCTGCATGTCAGCGCTGCATACGCGCAAACCGTATCTGCTCTGGCTTCGATCGAATCGAATTTGTCGACGAGGGTCCGTCACTGCGCAGCCGTTATGATGCTCCTGGCTCGGGGACACCTGCTTTCCCCCCCTGAAGCCATTTCAGGCACCTTCTCAACTTCACCCGTATCAGACACAGACGTTCGATCTGGCTCCCGTGGGACTGCACCAAACCGAGACACTGCCAAGGCCTCTCAGAAAGTCAATGAGGCTGGCCAATGGATCCAAGGAGCTTTCGAACGAGGAGCATTGGTCACCTTGCTCGCCCCGAATGTCATGCAGGACCAGCTTCTTGCCAGCTTTATTGCTTCCGTTCGAGAGCCGGTCTTGGCGTCTACGTTTCGCTCCCATAGTTCCTGGCTGACCGAGGTTGCCCTTAGGCCCTCTTTGTCGGATCCGCTGACCTGGGCTATAAGAGCAATCTCCATCTCCAACCTTGGCCGAAAAGCGGAGGATCCAGAACTCATAGAAGACTCTCGGTCTCTTTACGGCAAATCGCTCGTCAAGCTCAAACGTAAACTCGAGGATAAAGATGAGGGTCTGTCATCAGACACCCTGAGTGCTACCATTCTACTCTCTTTCTACGAAGTCTTCAACTGCACCAATGATTATGCTTGGATCAGGCATGCTGGAGGGTCCGGCCGCCTGTTCCAACTGCGTGGCCCTGAAAGACACCGGTCAGGCTTTGGTCGTCTGTTGTTCTTAGCATGTCGCACTTCTGTGATAATGGACGGTTTCCAACAAAGCATTCCATGCTTCCTCGAAGCTCCGCCTTGGCGCAAGCTTTGCTGGGATCTGCATCAAGACAGGTCACATGGGCCCTTGATAGTTTCCAACGAGGAATACTTCCAGGAGCTTGTCGGATACCCTGCTTTTCTAAGAGAAGTCAATCAGGCCATTGGAAATCCTAACACCACGTCGGAGCGGTTCTCACGTTTGCAAACAAAGGCTCTCAGTCATCGTTCAAGTTTCCGTTCTATCCATAATCGCATGGGCCAGGAGATGCTCGCAGCGGGAACAGGACCCACAGAAACAATGTCCTCCCCCCTACCGGACTCGCCCTTTCCCGTCGTATATACTTACCCTGATATTCACATAGCAACCCACTACTGCTGCTACTGGACAATTATGTGCGCTATCAATATTGCTATTCTCGGCCTTGAAGCCAAAATAGCTGGTTTTCAAGCAGAACAGGCGCGGCCACTACCGATGGAAGTACAGGGCCTACCTCGACCGGCGCCTGTGCCTTCGAACGATGACACTCGGGCCTCTCCATCTCCTGAAGCGAGCGATCCTTCTCCCAAAGGTATCAGCTCCTTTTGGGCGGCGGCAAAAAGCCGAGGCAACGCGCCTACCTACATTTCTGAGAATGCCAGCTATGCCCGCGAGATCTGCAAGTCAGCCGAGTTCATGTATCGCACGCCATTCCTGGGGCCGCTGTTCCTGGTCGTGGCGCTACGAATGGCTCTGCGCATGTTGATCGGTGAGGAGGAGAAAGCGTGGATCGTGAGGATGTTGAAGGACATTGGGAAACGGATGGGCTTTGCAATTGTGGAGGTGGAGAGGTACAAATTCCAAAGAAGTAAGGCCGTCCGCGCTGAGTGGGGAGCGGAAGGCTCTCCTGGTCATCAAGGGTTGGTTGATGCAGAATTGAAAAGATCGTGACAGTCTGGATACCCGAAATGGCTCTACGATATTGGCTCATTGATGTGGGCCATGGCTCAAAGTCGAGAAAAGTTTGGCTGTGGGAAATAGAGGCCAACTCATCCACAATCAGCGCTTGAAGTGCCTGATCCACAACTCTCAGTCTTGGAGCCAGCATTTCGCCAACCTCTTTGGCGTCTCGTCACTGGATTTCCAATGCTGCTTGATTTCGAGCGGCGTTCGAAAAATTTTCCGAAAACGTAAGTCAATAGTCCAAAGCTCGGATTTCTATCCCTGTGATTTCACACGTCTGGAATGATATATTGCGTACTTGAACGAGCACATCTAGAGGTGTTGCTTCATGGCTCTCCATCATAGTACTAATTGCCGAATCCTCCCTAACGACTTGCGGTAAAGCTGCCGAGTCCTTGGCCGCGCTTCTCCGGCTGAGCTTGGATCTAGAAACGACGTTCATTCTTGGAGCTGATTCAGCATCGGCATCGTTTTCTGCACTTCGGCCTCCTTTCGACCAATCTAGGGACTGTCCGAGGCTATGGCTCCAGGCTGAAAGCGAGGTGAATGAAAGGGCGACAGCCATCCGCAACACGACTTCTTGCCTACCGTTTCTGCGCAACAAGGCCTTTCATAGCGCAAAATAGGCAGTGAAAGCCGGGTTGTTTGGCACTGACAAAAGACATCATTGCGATTATTCTGACCCTGAGATGGCATCAATCAGGCGTTGAAAAGTGATGAGAAGTTGTGATGGATCTTCCAGACTTAGCAGGCTTGTCACTGACCCCTTGCAAATTTGAAGAGCAGAATACGCCTCGAGTTTGTTGGCCAGATGTGCCGTATGTATATAAGCCACTGCTCTACAGGGAATCCATTCGCCTTATCAAACTAGCCCCACGAGAGTCTGGCCTCTCAGATCATCTGGCATGTGAGCTACTCGACGTCCGCTTATCAGAGACACCTGATTTTGAAGCTATCTCGTACGCCTGGGAGGCAGCAGTGTTCCCAGATACTCTACATGTATCCAAAGAATTTCTCAAGATCACCAGCAGCCTCGCCACTGCGCTAGGAAAATTTCAAGACAACAACGAGCCTCGACTTCTCTGGGCCGACGCCGTCTGTATCAACCAGAGTGATGTCTCCGAGAGAAGCTCTCAAGTCGCCCTTATGCATCAGATCTATGGCAATGCGAAGCAAGTCTTGGTTTGGCTCGGCCCGGGCGATGAGCGGACAGGGCATGTTTTCCGTCTTTTGGAACGCTTTGGCACCGCGGGTTCCAGCTACGGGGTCGACCCACTCGACTTTAAGGATCGACTGCCTTGGACAGCGGCCAAGAAGGCAACGCCTGCACAAATTGAAATGCTTGACCAAATCCCACAGAAGTATGACCTCAGCGGGATGGATGAGTTCTACAGTCTTCCTTGGTTCCGACGTCTATGGGTCGTTCAGGAGATCACGCTTGCTCGCCACATCATACTTCATTGTGGGGAGTTTGAGACCCATTGGACAACTTTGATCCGTGCCGTGATCGTCCAGTATAGATGTGTGTCGCGTGGAACACTGTCCAATCTGAGATGGCCGAAGAATTTTGATGCAACCATTGCCATCGAGACTGCCCGTGTGACCTATGCAGTCAATCCCAACCAACCACTATTCGGGTACTTGAAGGCCTTGAGACTATCTTTATGCTCAAATGATCTGGATCGCATCTACTCGCTGCTAGCTATAAGCCGCATTCCGGTCTCAGACCTACCCCCAGATTACACCAAATCGGTAGAGGACGTCTACGTGACTGCTGCTCAACTCATTTTGAGGAGCACCGTGACAATGTTGCAATGGGCTGGATGTGCCAATAGAACACGGGGCGATGAGAAAGACATTGGATCTGGTTTCGTCAACAGCGAAGGGGAATCAATATTAATGCAAGTGTGTGACGGAATGCCCTCTTGGGCTCCTGACTGGAGACGTCAAAATGCTCTGATAGGTCTCGACGGAGGTGCCTACCAAGCTGCATCAAAATCGTCTCCTCTTCTATCCACCGAAACATTCATCAAAGGTCCGCCCATAGTACTCGACCTCGATCCTTCAAAGTCTACGCTTTACACGAAAGCCATGTCTGTATCCTGTATCGTCAGCATAAAGGGACTCGGTCCTCGAGTGATCTTGAACGACAAGGAGTTTCACGAACACGTAGTCGAGATCAAAGCCCATTTCGATTCGTGGATGAAGGTGGTAGATCCGAAACCAGTGGATGAGCAGTTGAAGATATTCGCCTGTACAATCCTTGCAGAGGGGCAAGCGGGAGGAACACGATACTACTTTCGTGAGACTCTCAGCACTCCAGACCTCTTACGCTTATGGCGAGATTTCGAGGCGACACCACTTGCAGCCAGGACACCGAGCTTTGCTCCATTCCAACGAGTGGGAGCCAAGCCTCGGATCACCGACTCCGGTGTTGAAGTCTTTGCTTTGTCAGAGTCCTACGCTTACAGGATGGCTTTGCGTCAGATACTCCAGGCGAGAGCCCTCTTTACGACGATTGACGGCCGAGTGGGTCTAGCACCTGATATTTCACGCCCTGGAGATTGCGTGATTCTCATCGCCGGGCTCTCGGTACCTTTGGTTGTGAGGCCTGCCGGGAACAATAGAGCGGGTTTTCATTTGATCGGCGAATGCTATATTTACGGACTCATGCATGGGGAAATCTACAAACAGTCAAAATCAGAGGGTGTCGAGAGTTTATGGAGATGTATGCCCCTTGTATGAAGGAGTTTCACTCACAAACCTGCCAGCTGTAGAGCGAAGTGATACGGTCGGTGTTCTCTCGAATCCCCTTTGAAGATGACGCGTATTTCATACAAATGTTGGACGCATTGCAGAGCGAGGCGATGCTAACCTGATACTGCTTCTGCCAAAATCTCCCGACGCTGTCCGGATCTTCGTCGTGACTCTCAGGCAGAGACTGCAACGCGAATCTTTGATTCAATTGATGCGTTGATGACGGGACTGTACCTCGTACTTCACCAAAGAGATCTGCAGAAATCCAAGCAATCCTCTTTGCACAATCTCGGCAACTGATTCCAGAGGGATCTCGACGATTCAAGACAGAGTCCGACCTACTCTCCAACAGTGTGGCTCGTGACTTTCATGGTCGAGTATTGGAGCACCACCTCCTCTCCATTTCTACATTTCACAATATAATACTCCGACCTCACCCGACTCCCTCGAGCTCTCTCGCTCGTTCAACAGATTCTATAAAATACCTCAACAGATTTTGGGACTCATGCCTTGGCGCGAACTCGTAGAAGACGATTGTCTTTTCTTGCGAGTCCCTCACCTTACTTCACCTCCATACCTTCACCTTGACAGAGATTTCACTCCTCCGGCCACCATCACTTCGGATACAAAGTGATAAAGGGGTAACGCAGGCAGCATCACCTTACTCTTTTCCGCAAGTCGGTTTCAATTGGATTTGTTCTGTCGCAAGCTGGATATCAACGAACGTGCAGCAATATCAGCATCTCTTTAGGAGAAATCCTAGCTCTAACGATGACTCGATTCAATCTTGCACCGGCTCAACATTTTATCAAATAATATGCTAGAATATCAAATGATTCCATGTCGGAAAATGATCAACAGATCTCCTTTGCTCCCATACTATCTCCCCTACACGACAACATTCTTCTTCAAGAATCCCTCAATCACCTCAGCAAAGTACTCCTCATTCGTCTCCAGCGCAAAATGTCCCGAATCGACAAAATGCTTCTCAAACACCTTGACATCCCTCTCAAAAGCATCCGCCCCCTCCTTCACAAAGATCACATCATTCTTCCCCCACACCGCCAACACAGGGACCCCACTCTCGCGAAACCACCTCTGGAACTCCGGATACAGCGGCACATTCGTCCGATAATCCCTCAGCAAATCCAGCTGCACCTCCTTATTCCCCTCCCGCTCCATCAGCGCCTGATCCAAATAATACGCCTCCGGCTGCACCTTTTCCGCGCGTGGATTTCCAAACTCGTACTGCCATTTCGTGGTCTCCAACACCAACACCTTCTCCCGCAACGCTTTCCTCACCTCCTCAACGGTGGCGGAATCAGCCTCCCAATACTCCCTCACGGGAGCCCAGAATTCCTTCCCGAACCCCTCTTCATACGCATTTCCATTCTGCGACACCACCGCCGAGATCCATTCGGGATGCTTGAGCGCCAGCCTCAAACCCACAGGGGCGCCGTAATCAAAGATATAAATCGCGAACCGCTTCAACCCCAGCGCGGCGACGAAGGCCTCGATCGTGGTGGTCAAATTGGCGAAGGTGTATTCGTAGTTGCGGTCCGCAGGAACGGTGGTGAAGCCATAGCCGGGGAGGTCCGGGGCGATGACTCGGTGGGTGCGCGCGAGGAGGGGGATCAGGTTGCGGAATTGATGGGAGGAGGAGGGGAAGCCGTGGAGGAGGAGGATGGTGGGCGCGGTGGGGGGGCCGGCGGAGCGGTAGAAGATTTCTACGCCGTCGGCGCGGAGGGTGGAGACCTGGGTTTGGGGTGTGGACATGGTTGTGGGTTGAGTGGTCTGTTTGGGTTTGACGAGATGGGCTTGTGTGGGGGTGGAACTTGTGCTCTTCTCAGAATCCTTGGTTTCCGGGCGCTACTTGAGGTGATCGAAGTGGGACTGTGATGATTCTACAAGATACGTGGAGGGATACTTCATTATATATCCCCATCTCCGCGGAAACCCACATTCTGTATTACAAATCTACCCCCAATCCATCCGTCATTGCCAATCCGCCCTGACGTTATGTGACTTGCAGATTCGTCAACATATCAAATACCTTGGAGTTTGAACGTCATCGAGCATCATCTAGTCGATTAGCTTGCTTAGTCAATGCGCCTGACTTACATAAGGCGGCGGATCTTGCGCCTCTATTCCTATTTGAGACAATGGTACCCTTGTCTGCCTCCTCAAGCTTATCCACCTTCAGGTAAAAGCCACAGCGTGGCATCGCGAGCGTCGCAGGCATGAATGCTAATTACCCTGTCCACGACGTTTCTATAACCAGCTGCTCATGATAATCTACGGATCAAATTATCCGATGACGATGCTCACCCTCAATCCTCCACACGAACGGCTTCGTGATACAGGCTCGCTTAGGCTGGAAATCTTGTGAGATCCGGGCATGAGCTTTTGCCAGTGATGATTTTGCTACATGGTCGGCCATGAGTCATTCTTGAAGCCCCCTCACCTTGAGAGCCGCGACAGGGTTGGATTTGATAGCGTCATCACCTTCTTAAAGGGATTGAAATCCAGACATGGGTCGATTCTCCGCTGAAGTTCCATCCACGAATTTTTCTCATGGAACACATCTCATGGGGTGAGCGATGCATTAGCTGCTCTAATGAGCAAGCAAGGGAAAATCAGAATCACCAAGCTTCAAAAGCGATGTTCACAGGCCCGCATGAAACATCGTCGATTCTTTCGGCTCTCGGATAGCCATTTCGCCAGACAGACCTGGCGACGTCGTGGGTATTTTCTCATTGTATTTTCCACGCTAGTACCGATGGATGCTGAAAACGAGTGATCCCTCGGTTCTGGTACGATTGCCATCGGATTTCTCATGCCGCCCAATGGAAGTCCATCTTCCAAGATGCTTACGGTCAATCTGAAGTTACTTACTCCTTTGGAACTCACCGGTCTCCCTTGGAGAACAATGAGCCCAAGAGCCCAAGTCACGTCAATCAGAAGGAACCTGGCAAACGGGTGATCGGATCAACAGTTCAGTGAATACGATTCCGCATGAGATCGCAAAGGCACGACCAACTGCCTAGTTCAACGAAATACGAGAATGGAATCCGCCATGAATCGGGAGAAACAGTAGTGACGGCCAAAGTGAATTCCTTACGTGGTTCTCGCACGCATTTCACTCCCCAAAGATGTAAATGCGCTCAATTGGGTCCAGAGGCACTGGGGTTTTGATAGCAGAATAGCTAGCACTACTGATGATTGGAGACGATACTCGAGGCAGCTGTCTCAACATCAAGATGCTGACTCAGTAGTCGATCCGTAGAGAGAGTCAATCAATTATTCGTTGCTTATGTTCATCCCGAGGATCGAAGGAGCTGTGTGTAAATACCATGTAAGATTTGCCTTTAATCTCAGATGCAATGATTTTACTTACCCGCGATCCAGACGTCAAGAACACGATACTGTGTTCAGAAACAAGGCAGTTGAACCCTATTCAACAAGAATTAAAAGAGCTGGGACTGCGATGGAAACTCACGTTGACGTTCTCCACAGAGGGAAGAGGGCTGAGCGATATGCTGCTGAAGAGTTTGAAGACTGTCTTGCGGACAAGTCCGAGCAAGGTGTTGGCAGCGACTGATGATGTCTGATCGTTGCTGCATCAAGCATATACTTGCTGGCTTCTTTTGAAACAAAGACGAGCGTTTCAAACAGTTGCTCTTCTTAAGTTCGGCCCCGTTCGGCGGTAGATATCACGTACAAATGTCTCAAGGTTGCCTTTTGCAAGGAAACAAATCAAAGACTTGTCCTCTTAAGTGAGATCTCACCTCAAATTGTTCAATCACCACAAGTCGGTCAAAGAAGAAGAGTTTCCCCAATTAAACGGATCAAGAGGATAGTGAACATCTGCCACAGATTGTGCAAGGGTGATATTGACACCACGAGCTTCATGCTACGCAAGTGTTCGAGAACGGCAGGCACATACTGGCACACACAGGCACACAGATACCTCGCCGGTCTGCCTATCTGGCTTCCAAAACCCTTGGAGGAACAATGTCCAAATGCGCCTTCATGGGGACACTCCTACTCTTACCTTTCGCTCATATCAGAAGACGGTCACAATTGCGTGAAAGATTCCTGCTCTGCCTCCACAAATCCCTTATTGACCATATGGTCATCCTTTTGGCAGAATTCTTTGACCATTCATGAAGGCGAGACTTCTTGTCACAGCGCAGCAAATCGGAATAGTGTGTGTGACGCATGGTGAAAGGAAGAAGAAGAGACATTGTCGATGGAACTCCAAGTTACGAACTGCAGTGGTGCTCCACAAGAGCGTCACCCCACTACCGGCTAAACGGCGGATGCACGCATTTGGAACTTGGTCGGTCATGCCAAGACTACGTACCGCGATGACCGGATCTCTGACCTTCCGGTCATGATGGTCATAGAAGATTCCATGACTGGACGACCGCGATGACGCAAGGTGGGTCCTTGGAGGTCATGAAGGTCATGGAGGTCATGATGACCAAGACGACCGCGGTGACCACGCAGACCAAGGTGATTTATATAAGCACACTCCTTTCCATAGTTAGATAGATCTCCTCGTGTTCAATACAATTTCCTTCCTATACCCTACAGTTAAGGAACAGTTGTGACCTGACTTAATGCATTGCGTCTGATTGCTCCTTCGATCACTCCTTTCCTGCGAAAATCAACTTGCTTCTAGGCCTTAAGCTACTAGAGTTTACCTAGGGTCGCAACACATTGGTGACAACAAACCACAACGAAACCTCGTCAGGTCAACCGCCTGCGCTTAGCGTCTTAAATCGAATCGGAAGGCGTAATGGTCTATCCTTGCAGTCGCTGCAAGCAATCGGGCGAAGAGTGTCGGATTAGGCTCGGTTCCAAACACTGTGGTTGATGTACTCGCAAAGGGTACACTAGTTGTGATGTTCGGGATGTCACTGATGCGGACTTCGACAAGCTGGACAAAGAGAGTAAAAAGCTCGAAGAAGAGCTCCGTAATGCAAAGGAACAAAAAGCTTCTAATCGGGCCAAAATCAAGAGATTGGAATCACAAAGGGCGTCCTTGAAAAGTCGTCGGCATGAAATGATCCGCCGTGGCCTGAACAACATCGAGGAGCTGGAGAGATATGAGGCCGCCGAGTGATTCGGACCTTCCGCCGTCTCCTATCAGTGAATCAATGATGTTGGATCAAGACTCGTTGTCAAAGAAGCCTCAAATCACGATTAAAGCATCTCACGGATCAATGCAGATACAAAAAAAGGAAACGAGGCGGACATGAGATGATGTGGCTCAATCGTGACGGATGAAACGGTGCTGCGACTGCGACAGGAAGCCTGACAAGCCTATTCAAGCAGCCAATGGAAACATTGCCCTAAAAGGCTTAGTCAGCCGAAACAGGGGCATGAAACGTAGAGGCGGCGGGTCGCCCCTCTTCTCTCCCGTTTGCCGGAAATTGTTGCCAGCCTTGGGAAGGAGGAAAACTCATGCGACGAGTGCGTACGACTACCAGTTATCATAGACTGGTCACGGTGAGATTGGATCCAGATATCGACTGAAGTGTGCGAGCAGCCACAATTATTGATTCTGTGCCTCTCTCAATTCAACCGGTTGCAAATGGGTCCAGCATGTCCGATCTTGTGCTTTGACGTGCCGCAGATGCGATGCCACGATGCGACATGTTTCACCCCTTTTAGGCGTCCCAGTCTGACCACTCAAAACCAACAACCGAATGACTCCGCCCCCAGTCTCCACCACCATAATCATGGCATTCTGAGGCTATGGGAACAATTGGCCAGGTTTTCCTCCTTCCTGCATTTCAATCTCAAGGCTTTTCCTCCGACTTTCTTCACACTTCCAGTATCAATGTATACATGTTCAATGCCCGTGTGAAATTCGTTGTACGAAGATGTGGTCGAATAGGTTCACCGAGAAGGCTGCTTCAATCGCGTTGATAAGTCCACGATTGCAAGCCTTCAGATCCCATGGGAATGGCTTTACACCCTCCGCCGTCTTCAGCACCAAATTCTTGGTCGTGCTAGCAGTGCTGGTATTCGTCTGGCTATCAAACACACTGATCGCAGGCGATCTCTTTTCAAGAAGCATATCGACAGCATTCTCGGCGTCACAAGAAGAGAATGGCGATCCGGTCCTGAACAGCACGCTCGGCGTAAGACTACCATCCTGTATCAAAAGGGCAGAATACTGAGACTAATGATATTGTCGAGACAGTTCCAGAAACTATATGCGCTCTCCCTCCCGGGCCATGAGGAGAGGAGGAGGCCGCTGCTCGCTGCCGCCAATGCCACCAATCTCACCCTGACCATCTTGGATGCCGTTTACGGCAGTGAGGTCCCAGACGCCGAGAAGCCTCCCCGCTGGAATACCTACAAAGATGGCGAATTGGGCTGTCTATTGTCACATCGATTGACCTGGCGCAAGTGCGTTCACTCCTCCCTCCCAAACCCAAACCCTCATAATTCCCACGATAGCCTATGCATTGTCAAAAGCGCTGCAAGACTGACCACCACCCCTCTTCCTCCAGAATGATCGACGAGAACATCCAATCGGCCATCATTATCGAATCCGACGCCGACTGGGACATGCGCATCAAACCGTCGATGCAAGGCCTCAGCAACGGCGTCAAGGCCATCATGGACTGGCCCTTCAACAACGCCGACTACCCCACCAACCCCTACAACACCTCCTCCCCTTCATCCTCCTCCTCCACCTCCTCCCCCCCCTCATCCCCCCAACAAAAACAAGAACACCCTCTCCACCGCCGCCGCCGCACCGGCCGCAAATCCACCACC